>CAODLS011800888.1:0-15343 GCA_948243855.1 Flueggea neowawraea | reverse complement strand
CCTGAATATCCACACAATCTCTTAATATGATCCTCAGAAGAATAAGGGAATAATTTGGCAAATGCTTAAGAAAAGCATTACCTTGTATACAGAACCAAAACCACCTTCCCCAATTTTATTGACTGGACTAAAATCCTCAGTGGCATTTCTTAATTCCTTATATGTGTAGAGTTTAACGTTATGAAGGCCTGCCAACTCTGTCCAGGAATTAAACACAACAAGTGTCACCTTTGCACAAGGAAAACAGAAAATAAAGAAAGTGTGACTGCATATGTGTATGTTTATTTCTTCAGAATTGTTAAGACACATCCAAAAAAATAAGCATTTCTCAAACTTTCATCTCCACCCGACTCCCAAGCCCACCCATTTACCCACACATAAATATGCATAAAAGCATGTGTAAACACATTTAGCAGTATACCTTCATCTTCAGATGAATGCCTTCTCAAAGAATCAACCCGCCAACTGAATAGGTGGGAAAAACAAGTCATAATTGTATGCAACTAGTCTTCTATATCAACTGTGAAAAATGCTCCAAGTGAACAATTTCCAAAAGCAGCCACCTAAAGCACGAAAATTACATATTATACCACGTACAGAATCATGTCTAGCAAATATCAAAATAAAGTGCCTAGATTTGAATAATCACAGCAAGTTATTTTGTAGCATAAAAATGCAGTCCCTCATGCTAAAGTATTATAGTCAAGAAAAAAAGTTAAAACTAACCAAGATGAAGAAACTGTATACACAGAAGTAAATACAAAAGTCTGGCACTTAAACGAACATTAATAAGCAATAACAACCGTGACACTTTTTAGATCATTGAAGAAGGAAACATAGAGCAATATTATATCTCATAGATCCTAAATTTTGGAAATGTTTTTACAGTAACAAGTACAAATTAAAAGTAGTAGAATACTGATGCAGAAAGGGAAACCAATACTTTAAAAAGAAAATATAAAAGTGCTAGCTCCAACTTCCAACAACTAGATATTATAACAGTATCTCTAGACACAAATCCACTCAGCTGATTTCAGTACCATCATCAAAGCTCAATTTGGTCAAGTTGTTTTAACTTTAAAGATTGCAACCAACTTTGTCATCCCTGAATGGAACACATGAGTTGCAAACTTTAATTCTTATTTTCATCTTTTTCTCCGCCATTTCTATCTGCAATCAATAAATGGAAAACTAAGGCTATGTTTAGTTTTAGAAAACAGTATTCTGTTTTTTGTTTTCTTTTTCCTGTTTTGTTTCTATTTTCTGAAAATTGAAAACATTTAGAAAATTTGTTTGCTAATCAAAAAATTTTTTTGAACAAATTTTTCATTTTTTCATCTCCGTTTTCTAGTTTTCTAGAAAATAATGAAAAATTTTCTCAACTAAAAAATCACTAAATTTCCTAAAACCAACCATAGTACGGAAAATTGCATCTGCTTTAAATGGCCTTTGAAGAAATGGAGACATAGATGTCGCAAAAGTTAGCATCGAAAAATCTATCCCTTCCAAAATAAAAAACTACAAAATCAATTTCTCATATTTTTAATCTGTCTCCCGAACTAAGCTGGTGCGTGCGAAAGTGAAAACACCACTTTTCCTTTTCCTTGAGCAGAACAAATTTCAATTAAGCTCCCATCAAACTTTCTTATCGGTGTTTACTCCAATGGTGACCCAATTGTTGGATTCCTAATAGGGATTCGACAATGGGCATCTTCAAAATGACCTCGCTTGCACTCCATCCACCAAAATCATCGAAGATCAATCATTCACGGGGCAGATTCAAATCAAAGAAGAACAGTAGTAAAACGCAAAACTGATGACTAGTATTGTTACATATGTTCATCTAGTTATTGCTCCAAATGTTCGGTAATTGGAAATCTAACTTTCTGCAATTACTTTCAATGTCAAAAACCCTAACAAAATCATATTATCACAATAATCAAACACTAGAAACCCACAAAATCACAGCTAGATAAAACGAATAGAATCAGTAAGCAATCAGACAAGCAAAGGACTAAGACGCAGGCCTTTAGCTGAACAAGATGGAATAGAAATCAAGGAAATGAAAACGCAAAACAAGAAAAAAAAAAAAAAGATCACCTGAGACAGGGGCAGAGGATCGGATAAGAAAGAGAGAGATGGGTTGGTTCATGGGGTTGGTCTGGGGGGTTGGAGCTGAATCGAGTGCTAGTCCCGCAAAGTCCACGAAGGAAAGGGCACGTTGGTTGAATTTTCAAGAGGGAGCAGCTTGACTTTTGAATCTTCCGAACGCTTGTACTTTTTGCACTTCCACGTGTATAAACACATTTTAAACCTTTTTTACTGGGTAAAACAAAAATCTTTGTATTTGACAATAAAAGTATATTTTTTTTTTATCTCAACAATTAAATATAAAAATAGTATCCACTATTATTTTATCTAGTAGCAAGTGAGTAAAAGGTTCACATAAGATGTCTCGAATTCAAATTCTTTCGCATTTACTTTAATAAGAGTTATCATTTTTACGGTAAAAAATATCGGGATGATTGCTTCCAATTATGCAACTTATTGGTCCGTCGGATCCGAATGTACTGGAAAATAGATAAATAGTAGTTCTTGTTAACAGCGGTGGCGCATAATTGTCGACGAATCAGCGCGGAGACATGGTCAACTCAAGCGTGCTACGTATATTTAAGGAATTAATGTGAACATCTTGTTCAAAAGAAACAACTCCGAGGGAATGGAACGACAGGAATGTAAAACAAATGACACTAGCGTGAGACCAAAACGAAATATTAATTGGAGCGAGGGAGCTTTTAGTTTGACAATTTTGAATCGAGACATTTTTTTAAGGAAAAACAAATCAGAAGATCCAAATCCATGAAAACTCTTATTGGGATAGTATATGTCTGAATTACATTAAAACTAACAAACATAGGATCTGGAAAACACAATAGTTGCTCTTATGTTCATAAAAAAGAAGAATTTTCATAATGAAAATTTCAATTAAATTCAGTTATTCTTTTTTCGATTGTATATGTGGATTTCAAGTTATACCATAGTTCATATGGTTTATTAAAATGAAAAAAGATTAATCGAATTCAATGGTCGCCTTCTAATTTCTATTGGATTTCGAAAATCAAAATTCTTTATCAATTTAGAATCCGATTTATTGAAATTCAATTAATAAATTATTGCTTCCATCAACAATTCTTGTGACCATTCGCAATGTAATTACTAGAAATACTACTAATAACAATGATCCACATAAAAGAAATAATTCAAAATAAATAATATTTATTACTGGCAAGAATGTTATCATATTTAGTATAATATGGGTCCCTACGCATAAGATTGATTCTTTATTACAACTGGCTCCTTATTAAATACTATCTCATATTTATATGATAAAAATAAATACCATAAAATATGATAGTAATATAATCAAGTTGACATTCAGAAAAAGTATCCATCCAATGACATCATAAAATAAGGAGATAGGGAGGAATTCACCAGAATGTTTACATAATTGGATATATACTTTTTATGAATGTCAATTTGAACATATTAATATTATATTTAAGAATTTATATTGGCAAATCGAAAGAAGATCTTTTGCCCTATGGTAAATATAATTCTATGTGATTAAGTAAAGAAGAAATTGTATCAGTATCTCAATTTTAATTCAAATATAGTACAAAAATATTATCATATTTACCACTTGAAAAGAGGTAAATATTTCTCATAACATGCAGTGTGAATTAAATTCAAATAAATATTTTTTAATATATATATATATATATAATTTCAATTCAATTGAAATTGAATGATTTTTTTTTCATTAGGTATCGTTTCTGAAAATATTCATGTTCATATTATATTACTTTATATATATTTTCCCTTTTTTATAGTTTTATTAGTTAATAATAATAATAATAATAAATTTAGTTAATTCGTCAACAATTAAGATGCGGAAATTGTATTAGAAATATTTAAAGCTTCATTTTCAAGTCTCATTTCAATTGAAATTTGGTTATTCACCATGTAGTTTTAGATAATTTGTTTTTTAAGCTTTTATATTAGATTGGGAAAAGATGGGCTTTCTAGAGGACCTATTTTACTAAGAGTAAATTATTCTCAATGTTTCAAATAAAATACTGATTTTGACAAATAAATGTTTACAATTTTAATTTTTATAAATAGAAATATGTTCAAATTTTTCTTGATAAATGTCGTTTTTTCGAAACTTATTTTGAAAAATACCAGATCTGAAGGCTTTTGAAGACTTTTGAAAATAAAGCGATTTTTACCTTTGGAGACTTTTATAGATTTTTGGAGACTTTTGAAAACTGAAATTTTTGTAAAAAGTTTCACGCTTGTTTCCATTTGAGAGAATGTGCTTGGGGTAACACTATTTGTCAAAATCAGTATTTTATTTTCAAATAAAAGCGTGATTTTCCTTTTTACTAACATGATTTATCACCTCCTTTCCATTCGACTGAAGAATAAGCCTTATTATTTTCAATTGGATGATCCACTAATCTAATTAAGAAAAGATTATAAATGGACCCATATTTTTTTTATTAGAGATTGGGAATAAATGGAAAAAAAAGAGCATCTTCTAGAAACTATTTATCTCTTTCTTAAATGCAATGTATTTGAGATAAGATTTTGAGGGTGTTTTATCAAGATCAGATGTTGAAGCGCAATTGAAGTTCAAAGTTCGATACACTTCATCTTTAATCCTCAGCTCCTTTGTAGTACTAAGCTCTAGGAACATTTTGAGATACATTTTCACTAAGCTAAAGATTTATCAAAACTCTACCAAAATAATTGGTGACTTAGGTGTTAGAAGTGCCCTAAAGAGCAACCTCATCTCATGTCTTGTGACCTTCAACTTCAAGAAAATCTCGATTGTTGCTCAACTGAAGAAAAAACAATTATTATGAAGACACAAGAATCACTCTAGAGGGGAAGGGGGTGAATAGAGTGATTGGCTCTTTTTGTATCTTTTTTGCAAAATCACAACACTTAAACAAAATGGTAGTAATAAGAGTGTGTGTATCAAAGTGAAAATAAGATAAAATAAAATAAATAGTAAAGAGAAAGATCAAGCACAAATTTAGAGTGGCTCAACTAATTTTCAGTGCCTATGTCCACTCTTCGAGCTCTAAGCTTGAGTTCCACTATGCTAGCCTCCAAGGCTCTTCCTTACAACAACCACTTTTCAAGCTAAGTAGGAACTTGTTTCTTACAATTAGTTGATTTCAGTTTAACTATAAACCAAATGGAAAATTTGCAATCACCCATTGATTGCAATTCCCTAACCCAACTTCACGTGTTTTCTAGCTCTTACAATGGTTACAAATGACGTACAAAGTGGTAGGATTTTGGTATAGGAGAATGAAACAAACTACCCGCAAATAAGGCATTTTTTGAGTACCAAATAAAGAATTGATGTAGCAAGGATTTAGGTGTTTTCTTCTAATCTACAAGCCTTTATATTGATAGTGTTTGGGACCTATTTGAATTTGATTGAACTATTGGTATAACATAGAGACCCGTTGAAAATCAATCATGAAGCTATTTTGAGATTGTTTATCATGACCTGGCATAAGCACACAATTGTCATTAAGCAATATCTGACAACTAACTGGCTTCCAACTGCTAAGCCCAAAATTTCAATTTTGGGTTACTTAAGTAGCCAGTATTTATACTTATAAACCTTTCTAACCATATTCACTTATATGATGTAAGATAGATAGTTGTTGCATAGCAAGTAACTTGACCTGCTAGCTTCAGCTGCCTGTTTAAGTGGGATGTTACAATTTTCACCCCTTTAGGTTTGCAACATCCTCATCGCCAAGCCTTCCAATTATGATGCCGAGAATCTCTCTTGTGTTTTGTTGGTATATGATTCACCTATACTCAACCTGCTGATGTGAGATTCTCCTAGACTTAAGGACTTCTTCTCGACTCCTAAGGTTTGCCCTACTATCGCTATCAGTTGAGGTTTGCCTTACAACGGTTCAAGTTTGCACACAAAGTGGCTCTGATACTATAATTGTCACGACCCGACAACATCTAACAACTAATGGGCTTCTAACCACTAAGCCTAAAAGTTTAAGGTTGGGTTACTTAATGTAATATCCCGCTTGTTCTAATCAAAATTTAGTAGCATTTCGTTTGGCTCTAAAGTGATTTGGGATGTTGGGAATCTTGATTCTTGAGTTTGGAATGTGTTTGGATGTAGTTTTGGTTGTGTAAGGCACGTTGGAAGCCATCTATGTGCTTTGAAAAGTTTCTACACGTAGATCGTCGTTTGAGTTAGACCGTCAACGTGTTTAAGATTATCTGCGTGCATTGTAAGGCTCTTAGTATGTTGACCATCATTTTGGCTTGAATCGTGAGTGAGTGAAGTGGTCTACGTGCATTGTATAAGTGGTACGAATGTTGATTTTGGATTTGAGAATGAGGGGTTATTAGATCTATTATCTATGCGCGTTGTGTGTGGTGCTACCCACGTAGAGGATGAAACTATACGCGTAGATTAGGTACTACACATGTAGATGCGCCTTTTTGGGCGACTTTGAGTGAAACACAACATTTTGGCTTTATGGGTCTATAAATACCCCCTCCCCACCATCCACCCTTTCTTCGGCCATAACTCACTTCAATAACCAAAATCACTTTCTCATTTATTTCTCTCTGTCTTCCTTTGCTTCTCTTTGCTTCCACTTCATTTTTTAGGTAAAAAACACTCATTAATTACTCCTTTCTTCATTTTTTATCATGATTTGTTCACTTAAGGTTTATGGCCGAAACTGGGGATTTGTTCAGACATCTTCCTTTCGATTGGAATGGGGTTGGAATATTGTTAGAATATGGATTTTTAAGGTTGAAATCATATAATTTAGCTTTGGTTTTAGAGTTTGTGGTGTTTGGACTAGGTAAGTCCGTTTGGAGCTAGGGTTTCGAATTCTGACGATTTCTTTGTTAGATTTAGAGTTTCTTCTGGTATATCGTGATAGATTAGAGTTAGAAATACTTGATTCATGCTTGGAGTTGTGTATTTGGGCATTGTTAAGTGTATGTGTCTGCATATGCATTTGCACACATTTTGGTACAACTACAGTACCAGTGTCTCGTTTGCTTTGTTTCTGATATCTCTGTTACAACTTCCTGCCTGTCAGCGTGATCAGCCGCTCATAGTAGTGCCTAACTGCTTTTGCTAGGACATCCAGGTGAGTGGATGACAGTTTTAGACACATAGGCAGTGTCTCGAAACTGTATATGTTTTTGTTGTGTTCAACACATATCTTGAAATTGGACTAATCTAAGATTGGTTAATTTAATAATTTGATTATGTGAATTGGTATTCAATACTTTGTTTTTGAAATTCGATATATATACGTTATATATCCCCTCTTTATTTTTGATTCTGAATTGCATATTTTGTTTCTGTATATTATGGTATTGTGGGTTTTGTATCCGATGTGGTATGCCTAGGTATGGGGTATGTAACCTTGGGTATACTAATGCTTTGATAAATCCCAGCTACTAGGGATGTTAGTAGTCATGTGTCCCAACCCGACACATTATTTGTTTTTGATTGGTGGTAGAGTCCACGATTTCTATACGCTTTGATTTGGGTGGCGCAGACCACACCGTTGATATTACTGGTCCCATATTACTTATATTCTATTTTTGACTCTGGTAATGCTAGTATTGTTATGCTTGTATGCATATGTTTGCTTTATGTGTAAATGTTTTCAAAACGTTTCATTTCTAAAACTTTACTACGTATGTAGTGTGTATATTTATGTGTGCTTCCTTATACCGACATGTGGTAATTTTCGAAATGTTTTCAAAACAGTCTTTGTGAGGCACGTATGAGGCATTCTGAAATGTTGTCCCTCACTGAGTTATGACCCCCTCTATTTTCTTTGTTTATTCTATTTCTATCTTACAGGTTGACTTTTGACTCAGTAACCGTCTGACATCTCAGCTCAGTAAGGGATTTGTTTATTTGGCTAATGACGCCCTCTTGGCCCGGCTACTCCTTTTGTTTGGAGCTCCGCACTGGGATGCTATTGGGTTACTGAGGTTATATTTTGTCTTTTAGATTTCTTCGATCTACATTTCATATATGTTGTATTTGATTTCACTTACACCATATTTTGTTATACTCGTATATTTATATTTTATATATACTTATATGATTTCTTATAAATGGTTTTATATGGAAATGTTTTTGGTAAAAGAATAAATTGGGTAGAGTTTTTGATTCTCTGAGGCTTGTACAAGATGGGTTGGACTCCCACAGACAGTTCACCTCATATATTGGTCATGGTCCGAAAATAAGTCGTGATAAAGGTGGTATTAGAGCCCTAAGTTTTTGTAAGTCTGGGGTCGGTATGGAGCATAGGTATCCTTGATTGAGTCCATATGATTTGCCTATGTATTCTCTTTTGATCTTCATTCTGGTACTGTGGCGGTCATATGCATTTTGATATTTGCATATATGATTCTTGTTTGTCTGTAGATATGGATCACCTTCACAGGAGAGGTCGTGGCAGAGGCTGTGGGAGGCCTAGACGTCAGCTTGTCGAGGCCATGCTCGTTCTATTGCTGATCAACACTATGTAGCTAGTGTGGCAAAGGTTGTGACACCAGTACCTCAGCCACCACTTGTAGGTCCGATAAACACATTTGAGAGATTCACCCATATTCTGGTTTGGGTAGAGGCACTTTTAGCTGGACAGGCAGCTGAAGGTTAGCCAAATCCACCAGTGGTTGCAGCACCACCAGTTCCTCCACCCCAGTTGGAGGCAGTTGCGGTACTTGCACCTTTCATAGCTCCAGCAGCACTACAACCAAACGATGAGTCCCGTATGGCCAGGTTTTTGAAGCTCACTCCTCCTAGATTTGCAGGCGTGATGGGAGAGGATCATTAGGACTTTACTTTTACAGTGGAGCAATGTTTTGAGGCTCTGGAGCTCACTGATGATGCAGTGAGGGTTAGACTTGCTTCATTCCTATTGGATGGTCGAGCTGCTAGATGGTGGCATTATCTGGGATCTCACAGGATTTCTTCTTTGAAGGAGTTCAAGCATGAGCTCACATTGTCTGTCCTTCCTCAAAAGTGAGTGGAATAGGATGGTAAATCAGTTTAACGAGTTCCATCAAGAGCTCGGTATATCAGTGAGCGAGTATGAGGACAGGTTCAGGGAGTTGAACAGGTACGCACCTCCGGAGGCCCATAGTGAGGAGGCCTTAAAGAGGAAGTTCCTAAATGGGTTGCTACTCAAGATCAATAAAGTGGTGGCGGCACAGAGATTGACTACTATATCACAGATTTCTGAGGTTGCGAGGAATATGGAGTACCAGGATAGGAGACATCTGAGAGTGCCCAAGAGGGTGAAGACAGAGGGTGCGTCAGGAGGCCAGTAAGGTCGTGGTCAGGGCAGTCAGTCTGATCAGAGATATAGGCATTACTTTGGGGGCCAGACACAAAGATAGAGATAGGGTTCTCAGAGTGGCAGTGTGGCACAACCAACTAGGTGTGTCAGAGGTCAGAGCTTGGGAGGCTCTTATCAGCCTTGTGAGACTTGTGGGAGGAGACAACTTGGTACTTGCAACACGGTCGCAAGTCTTTGTTTTCACTACAGGAAGCCTGAACACAAGGTTGTTGAGTGTCCCCTAAAGCGTGGTATAAGCTCACAGTCAGTACAGTCAGTAGCAAGAGGTGCAGGCACAGCTAGCATTGGCGTAGGCAGAGGCACGACAGGTTCTGGGTTCATAGCCAGATTGGTCAGGGTAGTGGTCGTGGACAGGCCGGACCGAGCAGTTCTGTTACAGGTGGGTAAGCTCATGTATATCATTTGGTAATCGTCGCCCTACAACTACAGATTTAGGCAAGTGCACCTATTGTCTATAGCTAGCGGACCTATGAATACTGAGTGTTGTATCCTACAAAGATTATGATTATTAGCTACTCAATTTCGCTCTATTATCTATCTGACAAATTAAGTGATCTCAAATAGATAAAATAAATGGAAATCAACACAAGAACAAACACACAACCAAAAAGATAGAATAATCGATGGAAAATGGTACCTAGATGTTGAATCCCCCTAGGTCAAACTAAGTGACAATGTCTCGTTATTCAAATATTTTTTTAGGCAATTGGACCATGGAAATTCCTATGATATATTTACCTCTCTCTTGAGTTAGCTAACATCTAACGACTAGGTTGATTAATTGGAATCCCTTCCTAATTAAAACCCCTATCGTTGTTTTATCGATCTAAGAATTTTACTATTAGGTTTGACCCCAATTCAGAGGATTTATGTTAACCTATCTCTAGGTTTGCATGCAAATCCTCTCAATTATGAATGATCTATCACGCAGAAAATCTATCGATTACTTATGCATGAATCAGTAATGAAATCGAAAGGCTAGCAACAATCAATTCAACAATTGAGCAATAAAAATCATAATGGAGTCTCAATCCCATAAATAAATTAAATGAATAACAAAACCCAACAATCACATAGCTAATCTAGGGTTCATCATATCTACATGCACAACATGTTTAGTTCATACTCTTAGAGAGAGAAACAACAAGATACAAATAGAATCTAGAGAGAGAAGAAAAACTCATGATGAATCCTTCAATCTTTCGCGTAATTCCTTCGATATTGATACAGAATGAGTTCTCCTTGAGTTCCCACATTCTCTAACCCTAAACTGATGTGTTTTTGCATCTCCATGTCGAGTCCTTTTTTAGGTTTTCATGCTAAGCCTTAAAAATCTGAAACAAGGCGACCACGGTCGTGTTCAATGTCTCTCCGCCCATGTCCATATTAAAGGACGTGTTTTCGTGGTCTAGAGGTGCCTACGAGCATGGACACAGCCATCATCACGGCCGTGTCCAGTCAAATCCCATCTGTATCTTCAAGAAACATGCGCTTAAAGCATCACACGGTCATCTACTTCCATCCCACGGTCATGTCTTCATGAATTGTGATAGTGTCTTGTCCTGAAAGCCTAAAAAATAATCGTTTAGCCTCCATTTGCACTCGCTTTCGTTCCTTCACTTTAGGGCACCACCACTTGACCTGAAATATGCAAAATGAATGATAAAAATAACGAAACTCACAGATAACATTCAATTTATACTCATAACAATAAGAATTCAATAACATAAACATGTATAAATGGATGTTTATCAAACTACCCCACACTTAAGGTTTTGCTTATCCTCAAGCAAAGAAAGAATTAAACAAAGGGAAACACTCTAAACAAATTCTATCAACGGTGGCATGGGACTTCACATTATGTGCTAACAAAAATAAACTGAAGAGCAGAGAATCTATAATATGTGTAAGGTACTCGTAAACTCAAATTACCATCCCGAAATCATACACAAGCCAGAGCTCAAATAACCAAACTAATCAATTTGTTTTAATCACCTCTCCAACTCATCAATTCAATTATTATATATAAAATTAATCACTTTGGGCAACATTGATATTGAACGTCAGACATTTATAAAAATTCAACCAACTCAATGACTTACTTGCTACAAACACAGTCAGTAAATTAAGGGTTTGAATTTTGTGCATTTTCTTTTTTCTTTTCTTCTTCACACTTACTTTGCTTTCCACCACCAAGGATATTCCATTTGACGTGAAAACTGCTCATTTGTGATGAGTGTTCCCAGTTACTTAGAAAACTCCTTGTGGCAGTGCTTTGCATACTCATGTCCAAAGACAGCAGAGTAGATACCGAACTCCACGTACTTGTCGCGGTTTAGGTTCAAGCAAGTCAAGAGTAACCCTTGCATTCATTTACTTGTTCAATTATCATTCCCACATTCATTGCATAATTACTCAATATATTAAGCAATGAGATAAAGAGTAAAGAAAACAAAGCGAAAAATTTGATTACAAGCTCAAAACTAGTGTGGATTCAGAACATGCAATTTAAATCTCCCAGTAATAGATGCATATTAAAAATTCTCAACTGTTCAACTCATTTGCATCATCACGTAATATGCATCTCACAACCATAATATCAAAATCAAATTTCATACCCCTACCCCACACTTTATATTGTGCATTGTCTTCAATGTACAAAATTAAAACAAACAGCGCAAGTTATAAGGAGAATAAAAGAAAGGATTTATGTAACTTCCTTGAAAATAGGTCTGTAGATATGAGTTGTGGCTTGAATTTCATCCAATTCTGTGAAAATCCCTACAAGACTAGACAAAAGCATCAAACAAAATAACAAACTCAAACCAAAACAACAAAAATTAAAACTGAAAACGAAGTGAAATAAAATGCAAAACAAAGAAACTTGCAACGAAAAACCAAACTTGGGTTGCCTCCCAAGAAGTGATTTTTTAACGTCAATAGCTTGACGTTGGTGGGTAAGACCTATCACAGGGGCTTGTATGCATTGTAATAAGCATTCGCACCAACTTCACACCCTAGCACGTTGCATCGATTGACCTCTGTGCTCTTAACGCACCATACGAGATGAAACATCACTTTTGCTTCGGTTTTTGGTTGCAACGTCTCAAGCATTTCTTTCCTTGCCTTTTGCCTCCGAGTTTTTGGCCTTTTCTTCTTCACTTTGGGCACCATTACATAAGCCTTGGGTGCATTAATTGACTCTTCCTTGTTAGGTACCTGCACCACAATAGACAAAATAACTTTTTTGCAGTAAAATGTGAGTCAAAATGGTGTTGAACCTTAGAGTCCTTAATTTCAACACACTTATCCTTGACTCTAAGGGTTAACATCAAACACATCAACAATGGACCTAGAAGTAGCTAAAAATGGTCGTCCTAGGATCAAAGGCGTTTCCAGATTACACATCATATCAAGAATCATAAAATTAACAGGAAATGTCAATTCTTCTGCCCTAATCAAAACATTCTCTACAATGCCTCTAGGATGCACAACAAACTTATCTGCTAATTGCACAGGCACCCTAGTCGGTATGGATTCTCTTAAGTCCAATTTCTCAAATTGTTCATAAGACATCACATTCACACTAGCTCCTAAATCACTAAGGCATCATCAATGTCTAAACTACCAATAGTAAGAGGGATAAAGAAACTCCCTAGGTCTTTGAGTGTAACAGGACAAGGAATCTGAGGACTGTATTCGCGAAGCACCCTTTTTAGCTCTTCTTCTTCTACCTTATTTGCCTCAATATTCTTCTAAGCCTTTTTCTCTTCCATGCCTCCCTCCACATTGCAATGTTCATTCCCACTCAAAAATATAGCATTCAAGTGCTCCCTGGGTTTTGTTTCAATATTTCTCGGTAATGAGCTCGGTTGCCTTTGAGATAGCATCTTAGTTATCTCCCAATCTGATTCTCTAAATTGTGGAGAGACGCCTCTTGATTTCGAAGTGAGGTCCCCTAATTCATCACAATAGTCTCAATATTTGTAAACCGTTTTTCAGAAGCCTCAATGTACTTGCTCATCAACTCCTCAAAGTTTGGCTTTACTAACTGTTGCACCTGCTGAAAACTAGGAGGTTGATTCTGTCTCTGTTGATTCTGAACTCCCCATAAAAGGTTCAGGCGATTCCTCCACCTTGGGTTATAGGTGTTACTATAAGGTTTGTTTTGAGGATTACTCACATGCCCTCACATAGTTCACATTTTCCATGCAATCTTGAGTCCCTTGACCATCAAATACTTTGCTGCACACCACATTTTCTGCTTGTTGAGTCACAAAAAACCCATCAATCTTCTTACTCAAGGCCTCAACTTGTATGGCCCAGGCTGTCACTGCATCCACCCCATACACTCTAGCCAACTTCACTGGCTTAAAACGTGTTGTATGCCACTGATAGTTGTTCATAGTCATCTCTTCTATCATATCTTGAGCAGAATTCAAGTCTTATTATTCAAAGTATCTCCTGTCGTAACATCAATCATATATCTAGTGTCGTGGTTCAAACCATTGTAAAATGTTTGAACCTGTAGCCACGTTGGTAAACCATGATGTGGATATCTCATCAATAAGTCCTGAAAGCTCTCACATGTATCATAGAGAGACTCTGACTCAATCTGTGCATAAGAGGAGATATCATTCTTGAGCTTTGCAGTCTTGGTAGGTAGGAAATATTTTAATAAAAACTTCTCTGCGATATGATCCCAAGTAGTAATTGAACCCCTCGGCAAAGAATTCAACCACTGTTTTGCTCTGGCTCTAAGAAAAAAAAGGAAACAACCTCAACCTTATTGCATCATTGGTGGCCCCGTTAATCTTAAAACTATCGTATATCTCTAGAAAGTTATCATCCTGCAACCCATCAAATTGAACTAACTGTTAGACCATCTGAATAAAGTTCGGTTTGATCTTGAAGTTGTTGGCTACAACAACGGGTCTCAAAATGCTAGATTCAGTCCCCATTAAATTCAGTCTAGCATAATTTGACATGGTTCTTGGTTGAGCAACTGCATTTATTGGTCTTGGCCCTCCAACAAGTTGCTTTGCTGAGCCTCGATTATTCATGTTTGCTTCCTTTTCTCTTTCTATTTCTTCAGCCCTTTCCATGAGTCTGGTTCTCAGGTTCTGTAGTGTTGTTTGCTCAATTTCAGGATGTGCTTGAATCAACTCAGAGTGATTCCCTCGAGTCATATGCTAACAGAAACCTAAAAGACAAACAAACACAGACAAACCAAATGTAATTCCAAAGAGACAGATAAAAGAAAAACAACAAAACAATAAAAGCTAAAAATGAAGAAAATAAATTAAAAACAAAATAAATGGATAGATTAATAAAGATCAAGCTTTCCTAATATCTTAGTCCCCGGCAACGGCGCCAAAAACATGGTAATCGTCAGCCTACACCTACAGATTTAGGCAAGTGCACCTATCATTTATAGCTAGTGGACTTATGAGTACCGAGTGTCATATCACAAGAGACTATGATTAGTAGCTACTCACTTTCCCTCTATTATCTAACCGACAAATTAAGTGATCTCATATAGATAAAATAAATGGAAATCAACACAAGAACAAACACACAACCAAGAAGATAGAATAATCGATGGAAAACGACACCTAGATATTAAATCTCCCTAGACCAAACTACGTGACAATGTCTCATTATTGAAACAGTTTTTTAGGCAATTAGACCATGGAAATTCCTATGATATATTAATCTCTCTCTCGAGTTAGCTAACATCTAGCGACTAGGTTGATTAATTGGAATCTCTTCCTAATTAAAACCTTTATCATTGCTTTATTGATCTAAGATATTCACTATTAGGTTTGATCTCAATCCAGAAGATTTATGTCGACATATCTCTAGGTTTGCATGCAACTCCT
>CAODLS011800701.1:0-12906 GCA_948243855.1 Flueggea neowawraea | reverse complement strand
TTTTTCATCTAAACCTATAATCAAGTTGTATTGTGCAAAACTATAAACATGACTAGTCTTAGATAAATAAGTATAAATACATAAATACATCAAACTAAGCTATGTCCTTTAACATAACTCTATAATACATATATATCTACAACTTTCATGTTTTGAATATGTCAAAATTCAGTCTCTAGGGTTTCCAAAATTAGCTTCCAAATGACTGTTCTTAAAGAATCTGTATTTAGGGCAGTTTATACTTTTTTTCAACCATAAATACAAAAATACACAAAATTAAGCTAAAATGTTTTACAGGAATACATATGGAACATAAATCTACAAGTTTCATTCTTTGAGTTTTGTGAAATTCTGTCTCTAACAAATTCGAAAATATAAATCAAACAGAGTCATATCAAGAGTTGCTTTGAGTTTAGAATTACCTTGGGCTTATGTATACTTTGATTTCGTGGCGAAGAGAGGTTTTTGTATATGTAAGCTATTCTAAAAAGAGTTTGGGGACCAAAATATTGATTGTGTGGCGGCTGTGTTTAAATTGAGAGAGGGTTTATATACTTTGGTGTGGAGATTGCCGACTTATGTGCATAAATATCTCCCATTTCTTTTCTTTTTCTTTTTTTAATTAATATGTCATGTGTCCATGTGTTTACTCATTATATGAGGGAGTGGCAACATTTAACTTGATATTTTTACCATATGTTAACTTTTAAGCGGTAGCTATCTTTACACACATATGTAGATTAATTAGTAAATTTTCATTTTTGCATCACATTCACTATTTCTTTCCATTTTAGTCCCTAGCTCAATATACCTTATGCATATTTCATTTACAACTTAGGCTCTCCTATTTTATTCTATCCTTATTCGATACAATCTAAAGTAATATTTCAATTATAAATAATAGACTCTATTTCATGAAAATGCATATGCAATGCATGTGCCAATATGTGTATGTTATGCATGGTCAATTGGAGTTGGGGTTTTACACTTTGATCAGCAAAACCACTCAAAGAGCAGTGTTAATAGTAGCGGTGGTGGAAATTCTAGTTGGTGGCTTTTGGTCGGTGAGAGAGAGAGGAAGACCATGAAGAAACAAGAGAGAGAGAGAGAGATTGGTTTTAGGGATGTTTGGTTGACATAATTTTGGTCTTAGTTTGTTTTTCTTTTTATGGTTTGGTTTAATTGTTGTGATGATTGAACTAGTTTAGGCGTTTTCAAAATTTTGGGTTAGGTGGGGTTTTGGTTCGGGTCGAATTTTGGTTTGGTTGACGTCAGCATTCATGTGGCATTTTTAAATGACTTAGCACGTCTAGTTATCTTTCCTGCCCAGTGAGTTTTAAAACCTGACCATAATGACCATCTAAGAATGAAAATCAATTTTCGATGACCTTCCTGAAACAAATGTGAGTTTAATGGCCTTGCTGCAACAAACATAAATTTAGGTGACCGTAGATAAAATTAACCCTGTTAAATACAATTCAAATAATTAGAATACCTCTAGTTTAAAAATAACCAAGTACAAACTCCAAATGTTATCTCAAAAGTTCTAACTCCAATAATATTTATTTATGCATGAAAAATAAGTTTCGAATAATTTAAAATATGATAAGCCCGAAACGAGACTCAGCTTGCTGGCCAACTTTTCAAATGAAATACAATCTCTTCGAAAACTAGCCAAGAGTGGGGTCATTATCAACATCTCCTGAAAAATTTAGTGGCAAGGGGTGAGTTGCATACTCAATAAGTGGTAGTCAATTATAACCCACCATCACACACACATGAAACACAATCAAATATAATAGATTCAACATACAATCGTACAGTTAGTTAAAAGTATATGTCACAGTTGGCATGTATCACACATTATGCAACATCCCATTTTATTGAGCTTTAGTTTACTATCCAATTATGCTCTGAATAATAATCATTATTTAGGGCCCCGCCTAACTTAATTGTGTTTCACCAATAGTCACTTGGCCATCATCAATCTTCACAATTATTTTCCATGTGCCAAATTGCACCCGATATATATAATATAAAGAGATGCTTTGTCGTGACGTATTGCATACGGTATCTATAAATCGATCACCCTATCGTGCCATATTGCACCCGGTGCCTCGACACCCTGTCTTGCCATACTGTACTTGGTGTCAAAATTAATATATTGTGATCACATCATCTCCTCTTAATTGATTTTTTTTTCATGCGACTATTGAATGAGCCATTCCTAGGTTAAGACAATTATTCGTGTTGCTTTTGTTCATTACCGCTCCCACTTTTGCTTAAAGTTTATTACGCATTTCAAGAATTTAATCATCTATCACAGGATAGCTCAACACAACCAGAATATCAATCTCAATAAAAAGAAAAAAACATGCATAGCATTACCATACTCACTTCAACAACAAATATATAACACCAAGTAATACACGTATAACAAGTATGAACCTATTCGGCACATATATAATTAAATACCAACTTACCTCAAACTCACGTGTCACTAACCCTCTGATGGTCCTATCCAATCCACTATCGCCCTCATGACCTAGATAATTTGTTATGTTTTCGTTGAATTAATTACACAATAATCACAGAATTAACATGCATGTATGTCGCACATTATATCTTCTTTTCTTTATACTCCATGCTACGAAATGCATGCTATTGTCCATAAAGTTTAACAATGTCAATAAACTGATTTTTGGGTTCCATATTAAAAGAAAATACTTATATTTTTTTGTCCTTTCTTATCTTGACGGACTTAAATCTTCTGCCTCCTCAAGAGATGGGGGGTTTGTGTTTTGTGCTCAATAATCTAAAATAAGATTAAGAAAAACAAATATCTTAATGGATGCATAAAATTCAGAAACTTAAAATTATGAAATTCTAAACAGTTACCTTAGGTTTGGATTCCGGATTTTGGAGCAAAGAAAATAAGAAAGACAATCTTCTCAGTCGCTAGTCGTCACCGCGTTGAGTGGATTTTGGAGAATGGAAAATAACTTTGATGAAGGTGGCTAAAGAGCAGAGTCAACAAAACTCCATTGCAATTGTCTTTCTCTGTTTATTTTCTTTTCTTTTGCTGCGGCTCAGTGGCTTTAAGTTTTCTTTTGGAAGAAGGGTTGCTAAATACAATGTCTCTAGGCTAGGGTTTGGTGCACCACCGAAATGCTTCGCACAATTTTTGGAGATTAATTATTTTAATTGTTATTATAGCTTGGCTAAATCTTTTACCACTTTCCAGTTATTCAAGTTTTTTTTGCCAAAAATTGTTATTATTATTATTATTATTTTCCATTACTGATTCCTTTTCTTAATTTTTATTGCTATTCTCACTACAAATCGTATTAATGATGAAATCATTTATTTTATTATTAACTTTAGGTAAATAATAAGATTTTACTTTATTTTATTTTCTTTTTTTTTCTCCACTTAACAAAACAACGACGAAACTATGAAAAATTTTTGCAAAATATGATAAATGCATGCACTAATTTTAATTAAATAAAAATTGAGGCGGGCGTTACAGAAAAACCTTTTAAATATTATATTTTTATGATCTAAATAATGTTGTTTTCTTATAACCTTACTTGAATTACTATTTAGAAGACATTATTTTTATTAAAAAATACTAATAGTCCTAATTGAATTAAATATAACAGGTTTCAAAATTCTTTCTTTTAACAATTTATTTAATAAATTTAGACTTTTAAGTAAGGGAGCTTAAGCATAGACCATGGGAATTAAAAAAAAAACAATGAACTAGTGTAAATAATTTTGATCGAAATAATAATATAGTAGATTCTCTATTATCCAGCATGATTATATGTAATAGTGAAAAAACGATTATTTATGTAAAAAAGTACAAATATTCCTAGGTTTCTTTTTTTTTTCATTTTTAATACGGAGACTTAATTGGATATGATAGTGTATCACACTTCTCAATATAATGGGAAATTAGTTTGTGAGTCTATTTTTATATTAATTTTTTAAACACTAAAGTTATTTTTAAAATTTTTAAAATGCTTAAATATATAAGTAGAACGTTTTCTCGCTCTCGCTTTCTTTCTCTGCATCCCTCCCTCTCTCTCTCTCTCTCTCTCTTATCCCTCTTCTCGGCATACTTCCTCCTCTCCTGTCATTTGCCTAAATCACTCACCCTTTCTTTTCTCAAACATGCCCCATCTCCTCCGTCTCACTCACTATCGCACTCGCTCTGTTTCTCACACCCATCAACTTGGAACATTGGCACCAACAATAGCGTGATCGGAGGTGGTGGATAAAGGGGTGGTGAGGTTAATGGAGGTAGCAGCGGAGGTGACAACTGCACTTTCAGAGGGGATTGAGGTAGTGGGATTTGTGGGGCCGACATCGAGACCCTCGAAGTCGAAGCTGGTTTTAGGGATTTTTATTTTTGGAATTTAGGCATAAGAAATAGGGGCGGAGACAGAGGAGAAGACGAAGGTGGTGGTGGAGCTAATGAACTTGCTCTTCTTTTGTTTTATGGTTCTGTGAATAGGGTAACTAATGGTGGGTGGTCATGGAGGTTTACTGTTTTGATGGCAAATTTGATTTTGGGGATGGTGATGGTGTAATATCCCATCCGTTCGGATTGAATTACTATAGCTAACTGTCAAATTTTGATTCGGTTCTTGAGTTATCCTGAGGATGATTTGGTGTTTGAGATGATGGTCTATGATTGTTAAAGGTCAACAAATGCTTTTTTCGAAGGTTTAGGTGTCGTCAAGCCCCAAGTATGGTTCGAGACAAGTTGGAAGTGTGAAGCACCACGTATGTGGGTTGGAAAGGTCACAACGTACATTGTCTTAATTGTAACGTACATCATCTGGGAACGGAGCAAAACGTGCGTCATCCAAACATAACGTACGTTATCTGGGCCAAGGATGATGAACATACGTTGACTTAGAATGACGTACATTGTGTTGTGTTTCTGCAGAACCGTGGCTACTGGATGCATCACAACGTACATTGATGGTGTACAACTTATGTTGTGAATGATGGTAACATATGTTGAGAATGAGAATGACGTACGTTGCTTTTTTATTTTGTTGAAATGCTGCGTTTTGATCTGTCCGTCTTTATAACCCCCAAAACTCGACCCCTTCGTCATTTTCACTTCATTTTCACTTAAAACTCTCTCAATCTCGTCTGAATCACTCTTTCATTGTTCGCCCATCATTCCTTAACATCATTTAAGGTAAGATTACACTTCCCTTTCGATTTTCACTTCTTTTTTCATGCCTTGATTCCTATTTTTCTGTTGAGGTCGAAAATGAAATGGGTTTCCGATTTTGATTGTTTTTATGATAATGGATATTGTAGGTTGTTAGATTATGATTGTTGGAGCTTAGATAAACATAAATCTAACTTAGAATCAAGAGATTTGATGAGTTTTTGGTGGAGTTAGGGTTAGTTTTCGGTTTGGTTGATTTTGGACAAATTTGTTGTTTGTTCAGGAATTTGTTGATAGATTAATGTTCCTGAGGTTGAGATCGACTAATATGGGTGTTTAGTTTCGATGGATTTATGATTTTCGATAGTTGTGTAATTTTTTTGAAAATTGTCTCCATATTTGTAATTTCTGAAAATCTGAGGTCTAGAATTTTAATTTTGGAAACTTGAAGTCTAGATTTGAAATTTTGCAAAAACTAGGAGTCAAATTTATAATTTTGAGCAATAAGGTTAATTTTGTAAATTATGAGAGCTCGAAGTCTCATTTGAGAATTCTGATTTCTTGGAGAACTTATTTATAATTTTTAAGAATTTGAGGACTAGTTCATAATTTTATGAGGTCTTGGAGACTAAAATATAATTTTACAAAAGTTCAGGGACCAAATTATAATTTTACATAAATTCTGATTTTTGGGTCGAGAGTGTTAAATCTTCGACCGAAATGGGTTTCTAGGTATCGTTGAGCGTTTGAGTCTGCATTTGCATTGCATGCATCTTTGGTACCGCCATAATACCAGCATCATATCTTTGATTCTGCTTTTGTAATTGCTTTAGCTTCGTGTTCTGGTCAACGAGGTTAGCCAGCCACCGGAGAACGGTGATCGGGCCATTCTGCTTAGATATCCAGGTGAGTGGATGACAACTTCAGACACATAGGCTGTGTTTTCTAAATCTATATTATTTTTGATGTGTCTGGACCTGTGCATATAAATCAGAATGATTAAAGGATCGGTAAATTCTAAAATCTGGATTACGTGAAAACCTTGGTTGAAAATCAGTTTGGAAATTTTTGTGAGCATGATTTCTGAAATAAATATTATGTTTTGATATTTGTTATAACCTTTGTAAAAGGTAATTTGTTTTGGGATTTTGAAATATTTGGACCAAGTATTTTATTTGGATTTCTGAATGTTTTTCTGAACAAATGCTCTGTAGAGAGATACTTGTATTTTCAAAAATAAATACTTATTTTGTATACCTTTTGGTTTTACAATATTGCATAAGTTTTTGGTATAAATATCCTGACTCGGGACACCTATGCTACGTGGTAGACGTAGCCTTTAGTATACTAATGTGAAACTCAGTTACCAGGGTAGATGATAACCGTGTGTTTAGAGTAATGCAAGTAAAATATATTTAGTGACATAGACCATGTATGATTTGATTTTGATCAGTGACAGAGTCCACGTATGATTTGATTTGGATTAGTAACAGAGTCTACAATGATTTGATTTTATTAGTGGCAAGAATCCACAATTGACTTCGATTCTATTTTAGTCCATTGTAAGTGCTTTTGCGATATTATGGTTTTTAACAGATTTAATGAGCATGTGTTGTTGCTCATTTTCCCGTAATATATTAATATATTGTAGTCTGACAGGGTATATCTTGCTGGAGCATGTGGACTACAATGCTCACGGATGTACTTAAATCTGTTCTGTCTATTATATAGCCTTGAAACCCTTAGGGTGGACGAAGTACTATTTTTGAGTCCCAAGGCTATCAACTGTTAGCCCTCCTGAGTTGAGTTTTGTTTGGACTCTTGAGGTTGCTAGTTATTTTGATCTGATCTAGTCAGAACAATTCTAATATAATACGTGTGTATGATCAGTGATTATCAGATCTGTTTTTTTTGCATAGCCTATGCTATATGACTCTGTATGTATGCATGTAGCATGTTTTATCTGTTCTTTTGTATTTGATCATTTCGCATGATTGTGTGTTGTTTTCCATCTGTGCGAACGTTTTCAAAATGAATTTCTGAAGTGTTATTCGTATGTATACTATTAGTAAATGGGTATATACGTGCATGTGTATTTTCTAAAAACGTTTTCAAAACTGTCTTTGTGAGGTACATATAAGGCATTCTAGAGTGTCATTCCTACTGGGTTGTTACCCCTTCCTTTTTGTTTTGTCTATGTTTATTCTTATCCTGCAGGTAATTTTGTGAATCACTTTCTTCAGCAACCCGATACTCGGTGATGTATTTGGAAGTGGCAGTTAACGCCATTTTATTTGGGCTATGTTAGTTATTTTGTTAGCCACTCCACATTGAAAAACTTGTGGATGTATGGTTTTGTATATTTATTCGGCATTTTATATGTTTTGTTTTCTTAAAAATAATAATTATTATTACTTTGTTATGAATTTTATACTTTTTAAGAAATTTGAATTTCTTTATAATTATCCTCATTAAATGGTTTAAAATATTTTCAAACGATTTCTTTTAAATTCGTTCGTAATAGTTTTGAATATGAATTATGTTTTCTAAGGCTTATATGGGATGAGCCGGACCATACCAGACTTCCATAAATAGTTCGTCTCGTACGCTGGTCATGGTTCCGTAACGGGTCATGACAGATGGGTTTTTGTTGATTGTTGATTGTAAAGCCGGAACTAAATCAAGATCACTAATTGCTTAATAACATGATTTCTTCTTGTTAATTTGTTTTTTTAGGTTCATTTGTATAGTTGATACAGTTCTTCAGGACAGCGTCTTGTAACTATAATGAGTTTCTGCATCTTTTTCTGGAGAATATTGGCATGTGCTTTCCGCATTTTTGCCCCTATAGGCCTAAACTATGCGAGAAAACAAACTAGGAAACAATCCGTGAAAAACTTAGTTGGTCAACCATTTTCACTTAGACTTCAATCTAGAATAGAAAATTAGTGTCTTAAATAGCCTGGAAACACTACCAGAAGTTATGGATCATGTTGTAATGCTTCTTTACTAGTTATCTAAGCGTGCATAATTTATCGTATTTTCATGGCAAGACAAAAGAGAGAGAGAGAACAGATAAAGTTAGAAAATATGCAGCTGAACATAAATAATCAAAGAAAATGGTTTATATAAATAATCAAAGTGGCAGTTACAAGTTTATAGCAGATTTACCTTCTCAAGAACCAGAATTGCATACTTGAGAACCTGAATTCTCTCATCATTTAGGAATTTGGACAAAAAAGAACAACTAATATATACATTTTTCTAGAGAAGATCATATATATTTCTCTCTAGTCTCTCTAGTATGGTTGGTCCAGTTGATCGGTTCAGGTTTTAAAACAAGAACTACTATTTGAAGAAATAGATTAGAGGACATGATGGTTTATTAAAACAAACAATTGAAAACTTTAAAAACAAACATGATCGCACTTGTTTTGTACTCTCTTTGTAATCGTTTATACTCGATTTGTTTTCGTTTGCACTCATTTGTACTCGACTTGTTCTTGTTTTGTACTCATTTTACTTGATTTGTTCTCATTTATACTTGGTTTATTGTTGTTTTGTATTCATTTATACTCAGTTTGTTCTCGGTTGTTGTCGTTTTGTACTCATTTTCGTATCTTGAATAATGAGTTGTTCTCGTTTTATACTCATTTTCGTATATGGAATAATGATAATAGATTGTTATCGTTTTGTACTCATTTTCGTACATGAAAAATAAGACTAGTTTGTTCTCATTTTGTATCTAAAATGAGAACAGTTTGTTCTCGTTTTGTACTCATTTGTCGTGTGGTCAAATTTTTTGGTGTGTGGTCAAACGCGTAGTTAATACGCAGTTAAAAAGTGGTTAAAAAGTCAAAACTTGGCATTTTTTAAACTGCATTACAAGGGTGAATATTTTTGTAGACCTTTTAAATGCTCTTGCATTTTAGAAATCTAAATTACTTTATAGACTTTTTTTGTAATTATCCCCAATATAATATACTTCCTACTTGAATTTTGTTTGAAATAGGCTGATTTTTTTAAACATTTTAGTTTTTTTATAAATATTTTAATTAAAATTTTGAAACGGCAATATATTCCTAGATTTAATATTTTTTACCTTTTTAATTTAGAGTTCTTAATTGGATATGATAGTGTAATATACTTCATGATTAAATTTTGATTGATATAAGCTGATTTTTTAATATTTTAAGTTTTTGATAAATATTTTAATTAAGATTTTAAAACTGGAATTTTACCCAAAAGCTTTATCAATATTATCACTAAACTAAAAGGTGTGTTCCAATTCAATTGGACTTGAAGTAGTAATAGGATTTCTTGTGGTGTTATGGGACTAAAATCTGCAAAAAAGATAAGGTGTATATTCCAGTTCAAGTAGTAACGGGGCCTGAAGTAGCAATAGGATTTCTTTCCTTGTGGAGAAGCACTGAAATCGTGAAGTAATAAAAAATTTAAAATCTTAATTACTATGCTACGGTGTCATAGCATAGGTGTTGTTGTCTAGAACAACAATGAAGCCGAAAAGTCTTCCAATTAGAATGCGTATCTTGCAAAGCAAGTGAGGTCAGAGTTTGAGGATTGTACCCCTGATTTCACTCTGACATTCAAGTCAATAGATTATTTTAATAGAGTTTTGGGAGATCTTAAACAATGAAAAATGCTACCTTTATGAAAGTGAGATCGTCTATTTATAGGTGACATGAGATAATCATATCCCTCAGGAGAGATTTTCATGTATCTTGAGTATCAAAAATGATGTCATCATCTTTCCCTGATTCTATAATGTTTGAATGAGTTTGGATGAGTCTAGATAAGATGTTAAACGTATTCTTCATCTCTTCAGAATATTGAATTTCTATAAATTAGACATGCTATATTTTGGACTTTGGTTTCATAAAGCCTTGTGGGTCTTATTAGACTCTATGAGCCTTGACCCATGTTATATTAATTGCTTCCTACTCTTAAATATGAGTCTCTCGGACGTAGGAGTTTTATTCGAGATGTTGGGTGATTCCTCTTTTTTGGGACCTTATGATGTCTTATTGTGACTCTAAGGACCATTGCGATGTTTACAAAAATTTGGGGACAGATTATAATATTTCCATATAATTGATTGATTTAAGTATGTAACAGCTGAAATCTTCTTGTTCTCTGTCCTCTTTTTTTTTTTTTAAAAAAAATAAAAATAAAATACGACTTTGTATTTATATCTATGTCTTTTCTCTAATTCGTCTCTATCTCTATTTCCTCTTTAACCCACTTATTTACAACTGCTTTTCTTCTCTATATATACATGTCTTATTCTATTTCATTCGACATTTTGCATATGGGCATCAAAAGATAAGAATTTTTTTTTCTATGTAACGAAATGAAGACTCGTTTCAAACCTTGCCCAGAAGAGGTTAAATTTGTTGGGAAATAGTTTCTCCTGGTTGGTATTTCTCTAAATTATTTTGACATGTTAACTTTACAAAGTTGACATTTAAATGATGTATATGTCTACACATTTCCAAAAAAAATTATACAAGTATTAATTTGCCTTTTCCATCGAAGAAAATGGCTATTCATCTATAAAACAAAGCAGCACATAAAGTGTCATAAACCCTGTGGAGAAAATTTGCCAGCTTGATAACAAGATACATTTTGTAGCACAGAATAGATTGTATGATTTATTTCTTCCACAGTTAAAGCAATCTCGAAAACATACTCAAGAAATGATTTAAAAAACTCAATGAATGTAATTGAAAAAATTTTCATATGCCCAACTTTTTCAAAGATCGAAGAGTGTATAATACTCAAACTATGAATCAAATTCCAATGCCTTTATATTGTCATAAGAGGAAATTCAAAATTAGATAAAAAAAAATATAATTTCAAACTATAAATCCAATTGTTTATGTGTGGGATTGAAGGGAATAATTAATCCGGATGTCGCAATGTGACAGAGAGGTACTTATGCTTGCTCAACTAGGCCATAAATATAATATTAAACACTTTTTATTTGCTATGATCTATTGCAATAAAATTCTTAATTCAACTTATGAATAGAATGTGAAAGCGTTTCACAATAGATTAAATTTATATTATTTTTTATCACATATTTTTCGGTATTTTAATTATTTATATATTACATTAGTTGTTCATCTTGTTTACTTAATAATTAAAAATATTACATATACGACTAGTAACGAACAAAATGTCGACAATGCAAACATAACCTGTACCTTGATAAAACTGTCATTGACTGGTAGTACTATAATGAAGACTTATATAAATAATTCTCATTGAGAATTCGAGTTACTTAATTTGACCATTAATTACTTAATTTTATGGGGTGGTTACTTAATTGTAGTTCTAATAGTTACTTAATTTTGGATGTCATTATTTAATTTGACCACCAGTTACTTAATTTTGATCGATTATTTAATTATGTGGTAAATTAAGTAATTATAACTGTTACTTAATTGTTAATAAAGTTACTTAATATGAGTTTTAATTACTTAATTTACTAAATAGTTGTAGTATCACCTTGACATGACAATGTCAACAAATTAGATTATAAGATTTAATTTTTTTACAGTACAATCATTATGTGCTGTGTTACTTTAGTTTAAATATCTTGGAAAAACTATATTCATGATGATGATATTATTATAAATATTATTAATTAAGCAATTAACTTTGATGTGTTGTTTAATTTGCGTATATTTTAGTGTTAATTCTCCTATGATTATGTGCTAATACTTTCTAAATAAGTTTTATTATCTGTAGCAAGCGAATTTGGCATTGGAGCGAATTTTGGACAATTTTTAAGGTGGAGTTATACAATTGGAAAATTTTTTACCATGCTTAAGACTTCTGTCAAAAGCTGGGAAAGGGTACCGTGCTTTTATACATTGTTATGTTATAGATTCCATATTCGTAAGACTTGTTAGAATTTTAATGCGTAGCTGTATCCACATGGCTTAATATACAAATTATAAAAACCAAAATATATGCTTAATCATGCTCCTTTTTGGTTTGTAGCACATTGTCTTAGCATTTTGTATATTCAAAATATTACCATTTTTAAAAAATGTGTCAATTTTTCTTTTTTCTTTTTTATTATTATACAATCTGTTTATACTGGTTTATTATAACTAGGGAAGAAAACGTCACCATTTGATGAATTTGGTGTGATTGTGAGCATGTCAATGAATTAAGGTGCTCCTGAACCGAAAGAGAGGATGAAAATTGGGCTTGAAATCTTGACTTCTTATCAAACGATTGAAAAGCGAGTAAAGAGACTAACTCGTTGTTTTGGGTTTTTTGCCTTTTTAAAAACAATAACAAAAATGCAATGATGAAATAAGATATTTATTGAAAATAAAAATTGAGTACAAGAATTTGAGAGAGAAATGTAATAGAGAACAATAGAGAACTAAAATTGAAGAATAAAAAAATAAATTAACCTATGGAGGTATTGTGTTGTTGAGAGGAAGACCTATGGTCTCTTTTGTTGTGCATCTTGCATCTATTTATACTGCTGATTTATTCTTGGTAGCCAAGAAATCGAATTTGAATTTCAATTCCTCTTGCAAATTATTTCCTTCCGTTTTGTGATATTCCGACATTCCTTTAATGATGATCTAATTGCATTCATTGTATTTTCTTAGCCTTGCTTTCCATTCCCATCTTGTTGCTCAAGGAAAGCTTTCAAAATACTTGCC
>CAODLS011800618.1:0-13109 GCA_948243855.1 Flueggea neowawraea | reverse complement strand
ATTTTATATTTTGATGATGTGCAAAATATTTAACTTAGAGTTAAACACGTTGGAAAACTCGAAATCATGAAACAAACTGTTGAAGCAGTCAACGTACGTTACAATGTGTACAACGTATGTCACAGTGGGACACAACGTACGTTATTGTATATCAACGTACGTGAAGAAGAGCCAAAATGCAAACATAAACCATTGGAATGTTGAAGTGTCAATACAACGTACGTTAGGTAATGACAATGTACATCATCTGAAGATATGGCTATGATCAACGTACGTTAAGGAAGAACAACGTACGCAGACCTGGAGAATTTGCAGACAACGTACGCAGGCTTGGTACGATGTACGTCATGAATGGTCCAGAAGGCTGCAACGGCTATAAATGAACTCCAACGACTAGTTTCTCTCTACCAACGGTAATACGGCTTAAAAAAGCTATAAATACATCAATGAATGACAGAAAAACATAGATGATCATATGCTTTCAAGTCCCAAATATTTTTTTTCATTCCATCACCCACAAAATACCAAATTCAAGCTAGAGAGAAGATTATGAGCATCAATCAAACACATGTACTCCTAGCATAGAGCTTTCAATCTGTTGTAAACTTTTTGTATACTCTTTGAGAGTAGGGAAGGTTTGTTGTGAACCTATAGAAAACAACATTGTAATGGTTTTAGAGGTTTGAACCAAAATCAACCTTGGGTAAGCTTTAAAGGGGTGAGTCGTAATCAACCTTGTAGGCTTTAGAGGAGTAATTCGTAATCAACCTTGTAGGTTTTAGAGGGGTAAACCGTAATCAACCTTGTTGACTTTAGAGGTGTGAGCTGCAATCAACCTTGGTGTAAGGTTTTGTTGGATTGAGTCGGAATCAATCATCATTATAGTGGAAATCCTAAGTGAGACTTAGGTAGTGGATGTAGGCATAGTTGGCCGAACAACTCTAAATTACAGTGTTGTTTTCTCTTTTTACTTCAACTCGCTTTCGCTCTCCAAACTCAACCAAGACGTCCCTGAAAAATTCTCCAACAGGAAGCCCTGAACATGGCAGTTGTAGTTGTACTGTGACCTTACTTCTTCTCTATTTACTCACTTATCTCTTCTTCCACCATTAATTCCTCTGCAAGACACAGATAAATTTTAGGTATCACTGTTTGTTTGTCTTTATAGGCTGTCTAGAGCTTTTAATTTGATTCTCATTCTTATGGAATTTTTTAGTTTATGCTTTTTGTTAATGACTGGTTGACCATTTGATTTTCTTTTCTTTCAGTTCTTATTTCATGCAATTCATTGTTTTTCCTCATCAATTTTAGTGATATCTCCCAAAATCTTGTAGGACATGTTTGTCTGAGCATATAAATTCAGTAACTCACAAATATTTTTGTCCGTTTATAAGTTAAGGCAAACCATCGTTACTTTTTTGGTACTAATAAGATGTTGATCACAGATTAGCTTGTCGATCTTAAGCAAATTTAACTTGTTAAAAGACTGGAAATCAATTGTCGTACAAGATAAGAGAAAAATCGTAAATGCTTTAATTGTTACGATATTGAGACTAATGTTGGAGCTTCTAAAGACGTTTAATTTTTTAGATCACAAGCAGATAACAAACTAGGTAATCTAGTGACATTCGAACTTGTAGCTAAACAAAATTTGTTCAGCAACAAACTTGTAGTACTAGTGAAAATGGAGTGTCAAGGATTGTTGCAGATGATCATACTAAGCTTTTTAGAGACTAAAAGCCATTAAATCAGACAATGGAAAAGTTTGGAGTTGGCACCCAATTTGGTTGGACCTGCCTGCCTGCCTAACTTTCAAGAGGGTTTGGTGCAATTTCTCTCCAACTTTCATTATTGAGGGGGAAAGAGAGAGAATAGGGGAAGAATGGCCCATTACTTTGTCATGTGTGTGAGAATGTGATGTTTCTGCTGAGGTACTAAAAACAATATCTAAGGATGCTAAAAATTATAGATGTTTCATGTCAAATTATGGGAGGCTAGAGAATATTTTGTTCTTGTAATATCGAGTTCTTCAACTCTTATGTTCGTTTTATAATTCATACTTTTATCTAACTAATTAGCCATTGTTCAATCTGAGAGACTTAAAAATTGTTGGTCTAAAGGGAATTTTACACTCTTGAAGTTGAATCTACTAACTTGTTAAATCTCAAAATTTTATAGATACTCATTATCATTTGAACTAGTCTATCGTATTAAGAAAACAAAGAGTTCAACAGTCTCTTTCCCTCACTTTTAATGATCCTAGCTTTGCTAGCTGCAGTTTGTTATTGTCGTTTTAAGGTTCAAATCATAGTATCTATGGTCTGGTAGGATTGAATGTGATTTTCAGACTATTTTTTGGTTTGATTAGCTCTATGTTGTCTCTTACCTAACTACAGAAGAGAGTGATGTCCAAGTTAACTCAGTGCATCATCCTGCATATAATTAAAGGGGCAATTAGCATTTCTAAGTTCTAATAATTTCGATTCCGATTACATATGTATGCTATCCAAAAATTGAATCCGCAACCACTATTGGATTGGAGTCTCTAATCAATAGAGTTGATGCTTTCAAAGAAACACAAGTAGAATCATATGCACTGAATCAATATAGTACTTAAATTATCAATTCTGATAATTGTTTTTTTTAATATTTAGATATCCTTTAATAATCAAAGTTCGTTCAGGGTGAAAATACTATACTAATCACTAAATTAACATTTGATTTGTTTTTTAGGCTATTTTAAGTGGTAAAATACTAAAAGTTTCTATATATCTTTTGTAAACCAATATTTTGCTTCTAGAAATTGGATTTATCTTCTCTTGTTGTTGCTTTCAACATTACCTGTTTAAAACAGTTTTGTCAGATCTAAAAAATTGACAAACTAATAAATATTTTAGAAAAGAAAACCTATATGGGTCCAATAAAACAAATGTGGACAAAATATATAAACACAGGACAAAGAATCCAAAGAAAATAGAAAAAGATGTCAGAGTAGCTAGAATAAAAGAACATTCCTATGAAGAAAATAAAAACAAATAATTATGGGCCTGTGATTGTGTTATACAAAGCTTATCATCTTTTACCAGGTCTTAAGAAATTTGAAAACTCAAATGCAAATTAAGCCAATATACTAATAAGATTATCATTTTAGTTGATTGATATATGTCTTTTTTTATTATTATTTTTAAAAAAATATTGAATATATCAATTGTGAATTTATTTTTTTTATTATTATTTATTTAAAAAAAATTGAATACACGATTATATTGATATATTTTACACACACAAAATATATTGGCATATTTTAAAAATATATAGTGAGTTTTTTTCAATTTTTTGACAAATATTTGCTTAATTAATTGACAAGTTACATTCTAACAGTTTAAAATCAATTAATTTCTTTATGCTTATATATAAAAAAATTAGTTACTATATCATATAAGAAATATATTCTTTCCACTTAAATTTGTTAAAACTTTCATTTTAAAATGAAAGTGTATCATCTTCAATTATGAAAAATTTAAATAAGTAATAATGATAAGAAAAATTATTTTAGATTTCAAGATGAGGCATAAAAAAATAGAGTGTCGAGAGTAAAAAATTAGAATAAAAAACTAATAGGAGTAAAATTTGAAATTAAAATATAATATGATAAGAGAGGTTGAATTACAAATTTTTGAAAAAAATAAACATTTAAACATTGGTTAGTTTGATAGGTAAAACTTTACAATATACTCAACAATAAATAAAATATATAAAATTTTATTATTTTACTATTAATTTAAAAATATTTTAATGAAAAACATAATGTATATTGCATAGTAAGAAAATTATGATATGCAATATATCTATATTACCAATGTTATTTAATATAAGATAAGACAATAAAAAATTTATTATAAATTTTCATAATATACGAAATAAAATCAAAATATATTAATTTTTATTTTAACCTTTCATTTTATTAATAATATTTAATTAAAAATTAATAAGTACCATGCGTAGCACGAGTATTACTCTAGTTAGTACTAAAAGGAATAAATTTACTTTTACTATATACTCTTCTACATCTAAACAAAAGAGTGCAATTAAATATGTATTCCCTGTTTAAGAGTCCTATGCTCTAATTCAAATTTTTGTCCAAAACATAGTGTATGGAAACTAATTAATTTTGATTTATTATATAAGTAGACACAGAAGACAAAAATTAAAATTTGCATTCATACTTACCAAAAAAAAATATTTTTTTTGTAATTCTTCAAATCTCTCAAAAATGAAAACGGTTATTTCTGGGTTTTTTTGGCTATTTAATATAAATTATTTTCATGTTCGAAAATGCAATAGCAAAATATTTTGGAAAAAAAACTTATTTAGAATTAAAAAACAATTTGGAAAAAAATCAACTTGTTATTGGTTATCTTGATACTTTTTTCAATACTAAAAAAAACTATGGTGAACTAATTAATCCACATAAGATAGATTTTGTTTTTATTAAGTAATACTTTTCATACCAATGGTTAGTTAATTTATTAATATTAGAGTCAATTTCAGTATTAAGAGAATTGATGAGAGTGAATAAAATATGACTTATAAAAAACCATATATTTTATATGTAGCTCATATCAAGAAATAATTAAATTTGAATCTCCTAATATTAGAGACTAGGGTCGCCATTTGTGTCATGTTGTATATAATCGGTTCGTGTTAAGACACGTATATGACACGATTAGATTTAACCTGAACACGATACAATTAATTAATAGTGTCAAAATTGTAAATCCAAAAACACGACATATTTATGAAGCAGGTTACACAACACGATTTGTATAACCCGTTAATTGTTATTCAGGTCACGTATCATAAGTTATACGACAAGATCCGTTTAACACATTTTACATGTTTAACACACGAAACTTGTTTATAATACACTATTAACACTAAAATAACTTCAACTAAAATAATAAATATTCATTTATCATCAACACAATAATATTTTAAATAAGATAAATCAAATACAAAATAACTTAAATTATAAAGTCATTAAAAATTTATAATTCTTAACATAAGACATGAAATAAACTTTTTAAATTAAATGGGTTAACGTGTTATAAATAGGTTGAGAGAGTTGAACACGTTTAAAATTGTTTTTTTCGTGTCATATACGGATCAACCTGTTTATGACCAAAACCTGTATATATAAAATCCAAAATTGTTTAACTTCGTATCGAGTCGTATCATTTAATTAGATCGTGTACAAAATTGTCAGACCTATTAGTTACCACAAAATGTACAGAAATCATTATCATATCTTTCTATGTCTATCTATAGACTATTATTTTTTTGAAAGATCTATAGACTATTATTGAGCACAAAATATACAGAAATCATTATCATATCCAATTTCACTATTATTGTCAAAGTGTATTCCATTCCATATCAAGATGATGCAAAGACTTGCTGTTTCTAATGTTCGACTTCATATGGAAACTTGAAAGCAACCTTTGACCCAATATCTTAATACGACGTTGTACATTGTTTCCTTCCTCCAAAAACGCGTATCATTTGCTCTTTTTATCTTCAGCTAAGCAGATCAACTATAGTCCTAAACCTCTTCAAAAAATTAATACTTCTGTTACGTAAGCATTTCATTAATATTTTACTCATTATATTATATTTCTCTAATTCTTAATTTATCATTATACTTTATAATAGGACTCGTCACTACTTCACTCATCATTTAATATATTTATAACATATAAATAGTAAGAAATAAATTATTTGGCTTAAATATTTTTTGTGAATATTTTTTATTTTAAATTTTGAACTAAAATATTTTTTAAAAATAAAAATAAATGATAAATTAAATAAATATTTAATTTAAAAATAAATTACATTAAAAACCCATAATTTGAGTTAAAAAATAAATTACGCAAATTAAAAAATTATATAAATAACGAAAAACATAGAATTGCACTAATTTTTAGGAAAAACATAGAAGCAAGTGACCGTTGGAGACTTAAATTTGATCAAATAAAAATAAAAAAAGCAAAAAAATGATATGCAAAAAATAAAAAATAGATTTAAAACAAAAAAAAATTATAATCAAGTCTTGCAGTTATGCCCTTCACTTATGTGAAGCGCATAACTGGGTGATGCTCAGCGTGACATTATGAGCGCGTTAGTGATGCCCTTAGTTTTGTTAGTGCGGAAAATGTGTCCAACATTGAAATATTATCCACTCTAGACTTGAAGTCACTGATTTTGTCTTTAAAAAGATATTCATTAACTCGAGGGCAGGTGGCGTTTATTTATTTATTTTTTGATCGAGCCTTCAATTCCACTGGAGAAAGCTTTAAGCGCACATTTGCGTGTCGTAAGGCTTGAATCGGAGATGCACTGCATCCACCGGAGAGGCCCAACCGGCTGCTCTAGCAGCTCACAGCGATAACGCTTAATTATTAGTTACCTTTGGTGCCGACTTTAATTGACGTGAACATTATAACACATCAATTAATAATAATTAATTATTTTATATATTTAATTATGACCGAAAACCAAATCTTCAATTCTCGACATTGAAAATAATTTTCATGTCACTCTACAATCGGTTAGGGATAAATGAAATTTATTATTATAGGAAATAAAGTCACATGCATATGTTGTTCACTGTTTTTGACACATTCTTGTTTTAATTCTTCATTATACATTTTCAGGATACAAAAACATTACTAATAATTGTCAAACACTCAAAATGATCTGTGCCTTCAAATTTGACTGGTTTTTGGTTAAACCAAGAGACTGCAATATGACCCATTTTTAAACAACACGGTTTATAAGATAGGTTTTCAAAGCATATATAATTTATCCGAAGTGGATTCTCTGTTCTTCCTTGTTTATCACTGTTGCTACAATTTTTTTCTTTGTCTAGCTAATTATGTAGAGTCCAATCATAATAATTAAAGCAAGGATATGAAGAAAATGACATACTTGTCCTTTCATTTGAATGAAGGGTTTAAGAGTAAATAATATATATCGATGACCAACATTATTTATATTTTCCAAATTCTCATGCATATTATGTTATATTCTTCACAAATCACTCAGTTATCATTCCGTGTATTTAAAGGTGGAAGAATTCATGTCACTTTACCAAAATTTTCGGTGAAGCATATTTTTAATTGGGTCTAATTCACCCCAAAAAAGTATATTATGGGAAGATGATTGTTACTTGAATATAAATAATCTAAGAGACCACACATACTTGGACAATGTAAAATAATTTTAGGGTTTAAGCCTCCATTCACCATCCACACAACAATATCTTCTCTCCCAAGAGAGAGTGAAGCAGTTGGCCTCCATGGAAAAGAGGAGTACGTCTTCTTCATCCACTTGTAATTCTTGCGTTTGTGTGGATTTTAGTGTGACACATAGAGGGCGGAACTAGTTAATGTCATTCTGTCATTAATCAACTAAAGTAGTTTCTATGATAATGAAAAATAAGCTCACCACTTTCGTCATTATAATGTGGTGTATTCAATTTGAGTACATGTGCTTAATTACTTAATAAACGTATGAATGACTGATTAATTACTTAATAAGCTTACCACTCTCGTCTTTACATTTATTATGTTTCTTCTCATAATTAAACATGTGCTTTCTATGTAGACCTTGACGTCACGATGCATAATTAATGAAGTCTTACAAATTAGAATAGGATAAGCACTCAACCACTTAAGTTGTATTCAATTTGATATGAACTATTTTTTAAATATATAAGAACACAAAAAACCCCATTATTATTATAGTCCAACAAAATGGAATTATCCCTGATGCATTAGCCAAAACACAATTGTGATTTTTGAATATTAATTCTTTCGTCTAAATTTACAGTCTCCACATTGATGTGAGGTAGGTGGAGAGTGGTGAGCTTGACTCATCATCCAAGGATAAAAATAAAATTAATGATTGATGAATTAAGACTTTTATATGCCTCGAGATTTGGACTATAATGCCACGTACCTCCGAATGATTGGGAGACATTCAGGATAGTGTGGCAAGGAGGTTCTTTGTCCTTATTCTACGTGTCGATTTCGTATGGACTTGTACTCCTGCCGCAAGAGCGCGATACTTCAATTTGTCGCATATGTCAAGATTTAGGGTCATTTCTTATTTGTATTCTTAAAGTAAACATAAGATTGTCATGTGGTTTTAGAAGGCGTCTTGTCCTTATTGCCCTGAGTATGTGATCATGTCTGAGATAAACCTTCTCGACTCGAGTTCCATATGAGTCTTGACCTTTTTGCAGACTATCTTAGTGTCAATCTTAGAAGGGTTATCATTGCCGAACCGAGAAGGTTACATGCATCATGTCTGGCCACGCTTTCGTCTGGGTTGTGTGTATGTGTGAGCCTTGTAGCGAGATTGAACCGGATCCCTAGCCCTTTCACACACCTACCGTTTGACTAAAATAAATTCTAGTAGACCAATTAAGTTGGAAACCTTTACGAAAATGTTTTCAAATTAAATTGTTCAGTTTATTTTGAAATATTCCATATATTATTTTGTTTTCTCTTTGTGGGTTTAAGTTCAACATTCATTTACTACTCAATAATGTTTCTGCGTCTATCTCGGAAGTATTTGCAGATTTATTAAAGAAAATCATGTCATAAAAATTATTACTACACTATCTACTAAAGTGCCATTGACAGTAAATTTAAAATTAAGCTATAAATATATCCTTAATCTCATAAATTTTTATGCATCTATTGGATTGAAATATCTTCGAACGGTCCAAACTCGGAAGAGTTGGTTTATCTTTAAAATTTAGAACACACGTTATCTATGCTAGAAAATTTTACAACAACATTAAACATCCATCGATTGAACTTACTAATCAAGTAAATTCAGCAGCATATAATATGCATATACAAAATAGAATATTTCATAAAATACTTTAAGCGCTTGGTAATTAAAGAGGATGTTTAAGAATTTTTTGATCGAATGATGTTTGAGAATTACCTTATGCTCATGGCATTAGAGTTCATTATCTTCAACATTAAGAAAGGAGAGTTAGATTTTCTTTACTAAGAGTTAAAATCAAGAAGAAATAATCACCTGAAATGATTAGAATCAGCACTAACTAAAGCATTGAAAACATTTTAATTGAAGTCACATTATTATAGGTCTAATTTGTTATTCACAAGCATAAGATATATAAGGTCTTCTTTTTTCACTGCCGTCTGCCGCGTTTTATGACTCAAATGGATGCGGCAAAAATCTTCATCTATCCATTTTTGTGCAATGAAGAAGGAAGGACAAATACTATTGATTTTGACTCCTCTTAATTCACTTTTGACTTTGAGTATACTTAACCAAACTCTCATATATGCATCATTTTGTGTAACTAATAAGTCGTAGTCAAGTTTTACCCTACTAACATCAAAAAGGACAGTTGTTATGGTAATTACATCAGCTAAATTTAATAGTGACGAAGTTTTATAAATGGTAGTAGTTTTTTTTTGAAAAATAAATTAAATACAAGTTATTACGCAATATATATATGGGTGGATACTTTAAGGTTTTTTTATCATTAGTATTATTATTATTATTGTCGTCGTCGTCGTCATCATCATGTTGTGACTAATAAAGCATGCCAGGGGTGTTTGGTAATAAATTGATGGCAGGAGATAGTAAATACAAATTGTAAAGTGGTTATATAGTGAAAGAGAAATACTATGTGCATTTTTTTATGTGCACTCACTTATCATGCACAAAATATATATATTGTATATTGTGTAATAGTGAAAGTGGCATGTTTTTTAAAAATTATAACATATATTGAATATGTAATTTAATGCTATGTGGAACTTGTGGGTGGTAAAATTTTCTACTGAAGTTAAACTTTTTCATAATCAAGTTTTAAACTTGGAAACTTTAGTTTAGGAATGAAAAAAATCATTCCACTTCACCACAATCTTAAGCGCCCCCAGGATTCTCTCCTTTTTTGAGTTCCTCTCCTTATCATCCACTTTCTCACACCTCATATAAATTGGCTTTCAATTATCTCCAAATATTTGTAGTTCCTTCATCAAGTTTGTTAGCTACTCCATACATTTTTCTTTCTTTCTTTCTTTCTTTCCAACTTTATTTGCTCAATCTTCTCCTTCTCTCTTGAACACAATCAAGAACTTGTGAGCCAGTTTTCCCATTTTTCACATACTAAGATCAGGTTAGAAACTAATTACGCAATTTTTTTCGCGTAATTTTATTGATCGTATTCTGAATTGATATTTTGTTTTTGTCTATTAGTTCCATATTATAGTTAATCTCTTTTGTCAAAAGGTCGAAATTAAAATATTAATTTTTTTTCTCTCGACAAGGGTTTTTTTTAAGCTGATTTTTCATGTTTTCAAAGAATATAGTTAGTTATATTGTATTCTAAAATAATTTTATCAATTCAGGATGGAGAAAATATATATATTTTTTTCTCATTTCCGCGCCCTACTAATTGCTAATGAAAAGGTACAAATAACTCTTTCCCCATAGATAACACCATTGTCTCCAAAAGAATGTGCTTGAGATACATTCTAAAACAAGCCAAACATGGCCTCTCATCACACTAATTGTTTAATCTTGACACCAACAAAACACCATTGTAGTTACTATAAATGATTGTCTATAAAAAAAAATTCCTGACATTATTCTCACTAACCTTCATCACCGGGAGTCTGCCATACAATCAGACAACATATTCAAGACCCTTCTGAGCACAACCAGCAACAACAACAAGGAAGATATATCAGAAATGGAGATTCAAGAAAACCCGAACCGTCGAGAACCCGAACCCTTCTGTTGACAGCAACAGAAGCAAACGAGTCGGTTTCAGCGGACCGTTAGTAACCACCAAAAGAACCAGCAGCAAAAAGAGTGCAAGATTCAAGGACGACGAAGAATGCGTCGAGATCACATTAGATGTTAGGGACGATACGGTGTCGGTTCAGAACATCCGAGGAGGAGATTCCGAGACGGCCTTTTTGGCGAGTCAATTGGACAGAAGATCAACTAGCTCGCTTGGTACTTTGTTAAGACAAGTCTCTCATGGTCTGAGACGAGTGACTTCATTTAGAGGAGAGTTTAATAAGAATGATCGGGCCAAGTCTGGAGCTGCTCGTGCCTTGAAAGGGCTGAAATTTATGACCAAGAATGTTGGAAGTGAAGGTTGGTCTGAGGTTGAAGCCAGGTTTGATGAGTTGGCTATTAATGGTGCTCTTCCTAAGTCTCTCTTTGGCCAATGCATTGGTATGTACTAATCAATTGATTAATTTACTTTCATAATCGATTATGCAATACTAGCATGATTAGTTAGACAATAATTGCATACATTTTATGAATTTGTGTAAATGTTGCTGTAGGGATGAGTGAATCCAAGGAGTTTGCAAGTGAGTTGTACGATGCTCTGGCTCGCAGGAGAGGTATAAAATCGACATCGATAAGCTAGGCTGAATTACGCGAATTCTGGGAACAAATTTCGGATCTAAGCTTTGATGCAAGATTGCAAACTTTCTTTGACATGAAAGTGCAATTAGCAAGACATTATTGTCCAAGTTTGTGTTGAAATATATGATAATGACAATAAGATGTCCAAATGGGATAGTCAAATTTCTGGTTGTCATGCAATATTGAGTGCATGATGCAATGAATCAAAAGAAGAATTTTAGTGCACATGGTAGAACTTGCTAATCAATTTATTTCACTATCATTAGAAAAGAAAAATAGTGGTTTGCCTAATCAGATTCTACGTATCTGAAGTTTCCATGTTAATGGATGTAGTTTCCTAATTTTGTTAAGAGCCTTTATTGTTGACTAATTACAATAGTCTATGAAGAGTTAGTTATAGAAAATTTGAATATTATACACTAAAGACTTACAATTTAATCACACTGTCGTTGCATTTAATGCTAAGAGTTTGAATATTTGATTTTCAACGAAAGATAATCTAAAATTAATTAATCTGATATACACATTAAGTTGAAATGGGAAATATAAAATTGTAAAAATTACGAGAATATTTGGACTGATATTTTTTAATAACTCATTTTATTTGCTTACATCAAAAATTGATCAAAGTTGGAGTTGTCTCAAGAGCTACATACAAGCCCATTGGTATATATTTTGACTGATACTTACAATTGATTATTTTTATAATGTAAGTTAACAAGAATTTAGATGGTCGAATCACATAAGAGGAAGTGAAAGAGTTAAAACTACCAAGAATGTGAAAATTATTTATACTAAACATTTAAATGACCAAAATTAACATATTTAATGGCCAACTGTTATTGCAGATCATTGCAAATAGTGCCTCTGCCAATAAATTATCAAAAATTCAAGAACGGGCCCAGGAGTTTGCAGCTGTAATCATGGAAGAACTAGACCCGACAGCCTTGGATACATAGAGGTACCTATCTATTCACCTCAAACAAACAAGGCCTTATTAGGCTAGTTTGGATTTTGAAATGCTACAATAGATGGTCGGTTCTGAACCGAACTGTATAACGACCCAAAAATAGTTCGTTTCAGAACCAAGGTGAACCGAAACTATTTGGTCAATTACTTTGGTTTTCTTTAAGGTTGGTTCGGTTTTTCAATATTATCTTTAATCATTTCAAAATATATTTGATTGTTGAATCAAATCTTCAATTTTACAATAGTTTAAGCTCAAATAACATTTATATCATACTTTTTTACATAAAATAACATCGTTCAAATAAAAATACTTGAAAAATTCAAGTCTTAAATAAAGTGAATGTATAAAATCTTAACCAATTGAACCGATCAAATCAAACCAGTTTAATTTGCTTCAGATGTGTCCACCCATTACGGCTAAAGAGTAGTAGGCCTAATTATAGATGTTCAATGTGTTGGATGCAGTTATACTACTTGGAAATGTTACTTCTCCAAGCTCCATTTCAATCAACAAACCTGGCAACAGACAGTCGCATTCTGAGCCAAATGTTGAGCCAGAAGCTAGTGCCAACCAAAGACCTGAACCCCATAAAGAGATGTTCTCGCGGGCTAGCCTATTTTGTGGAGGACAATTGGAAGAGAAT
>CAODLS011800593.1:0-18325 GCA_948243855.1 Flueggea neowawraea | reverse complement strand
CACGTTTGTACTACAAGCATCATATTACAAATATAATGTACGCGTGTATCATATTACCCAACATGATCGTTGAAGACGAAGGCTATACCGTGAAAAACTGGACATGAGAAGGAGACGACCATCTAGCTAATGCATCACAATGAGGTCAATCATACTTTGCAATGTATATCCAAAAGTTCACCGATATTCGTGATTGTGAGCAACATTATCATCTCTAGGCAGATTTGGTAGAGCATTTATGGAACAATCGTGAAGAATAATACCAAATTTTATTTTCATGTATTATTATTTTATTTTAAGAAATTATGAACTTTATTTTAATATTTTTTTTATTTTAATGTATTTTTAATTTTAATATATTTTTTATTTTAATATAATATTTTTATTTTAATGAATTATTTTTATTTGAATGAATATTTTTTATTTTAATAAACTTAAGATAAAAAATATTAAATAAAATAATAAATAAAAATTAAAATTAAATTATATTTATTGAAAAACTGAATAAATCTCTCACAAGATTCTTAAAATAATTTTTAAATTATAAATAAAAAAATTAAAACTAAAAATTTTAATAAAATAATAATAAAAATATTAAACAGCATTTTACATGACGGCTTCGGCGACAGTAGATTATAAGCAGCCTTAGTGGATTGATCAGAAGAAGCATGGCGGATTTTGTCGCAGCTTACCAAATCCAAACCGAAGTTGGTGACAAGTGACAGCAAATAGAAAAGTCACTTTCCAATAAGAAGACGCCACCAAATCTCTACTATGTAAATCTCTACTATGTATGTACCCTCTAGTCTCTACTGGCTACTAGTGTCTTCCATTTCTTTCATATAAACCTCACCCGTGAGCCTCACTGCAAAGTTTGGAACTTCTCACTTTTCTCTCTCTCTCTCTCTCTCTCTCTCTCTCTCGTCCGCTGAGCCTACAAACTCCTCCCTGTGAGTTTGATCCTTGATCACTCAAAACTTTTATTTTAAGAGTAAGACCCCTTTTTTGCCCTCTTCTTCTTTTCTGTTCTTGATTTTATGTGGTGACCATGTTGTTTTCCTCTTATTTATATTCCTGTTTCTGTTTGATCTGACAAGTGTACATGTTGCTGTATTTGATTTTGATGTGTTTAGTAAAGCTGTTATCTTTATTGGTTTAGTTAGAGATGTTGATGAGTTTTATGTCATCATTTTTGTTTGTGTATCTGGGTATTGTGACAAGCCTCAAAGTGACTTAATTGATTCTGTGGTTCTTGGTGGTAGCAGATTTCAATGGTTTACTGTTATGATTCTATGATTCCTATATTATTTTGCTGGAAAAAATGAACTTTATATCAGATTTAGTTTAAGGTGATCCTATGAATCTGTGTGGTATCATATACAGTGGTTTTAGAATCAGGATATCAAGTGCACAATTCCAACATAATCCCTCTTTTATGTTTCATGTAGAATCCTTTCCGGTCAGCCCTTTTCCTTTTTTTTTTTCTTTCCAACTAAGAAAAAGATGAGACTTTGTTATGAATTTTACGGTGTGTTTATTTTGAATAACTAATTCTAAATTTTCATCTCTATTCTCTAATTTTCTAGAAAATTTTGAAACAATATATATTCAAATGTGAAAGTAGGATGCAGTTTCTTGAATGTCTAACCTGTATTATATCTGACTTTGGAAGTAATTATTACTGTTTTCCTGTACTTGGAACGCATTCCTCGACTTTCTGAAACACTATTTTTTATTTGACTTGCTGTGAGCCCCAGAAGAAGTGTTTAAAGGTAACATTGGTGGTTGATCATTTGATGCAGGTGGATACATGTCGACCGTGTGGTTTCCCGCATCGTGCATGGTCAAAACTGCACCCCCAACCAAATCTGCAAGCCAAGTAAGATCATGTGCCTTGATCAAGAGCCCTAGTTCTTTTGGTTCTGTAAGGAATGTCGCCAGAGCATTTGGCTTGAAGTCTTCCTCCTTCAAGGTTTGCAATGGCGGTTTACAAAGTTATACTCATTGGACCAAATGGCGAGGAGAATGAATTTGAATCCCCTGACGACACTTACATTCTTGACTCTGCTGAAGATGCTGGACTGGAGCTGCCATACTCGTGCAGAGCCGGAGCTTGCTCTACCTGTGCCGGACAGATTGTTTCAGGAATCGTGGACCAATCAGACGGATCATTCCTCAGTGATGAGCAGATCGAAAAGGGATATGTTCTTACCTGTATCTCGTACCCAAAATCAGACTGTGTGATTCACACTCACAAGGAGGGTGGGCTCTACTAAATAATGTAATAGGTGCCTGTTACTTGGGCTGGAAAAAAGAACTTGCATTTGTGGAGAGGCTGGTAGAACATTTTGACCAGACATCCTTCTCTATTATCTGTTCTTTCTTCTCATATTTTCCAGATATGATTTTATAGTAATTGCGCATTATGCGGATCAGACCCGACCAAGCACATTGCAACCAAAAGAAAGCAAAGAGAAACTTTGCCCAATTCTTATTCGCGATAATCTCGTAATCAATTGATTAGTAGTTGGCAAAATGACATGTCTACAAGAGAAGATCAAATTATGGGATTAGATTGCTTGTATTATCATTGTAGTCTAGATGGCAATGGGATATTTCATGTACTACTTTATCCATAACCACCGTTGTGAAATTTATCAGTTTCCTTTGAATGCTAGATATTAATAATCAAGTTTACTGAAAAAATGTAGCTAATCAGGAGGAAGCAAATATGGCATTGCAAAACTTATGACAATGCTGAACAAAAAGAAACGAACATTCAACACCACAAACTAACAATAGCAAATGCTTCCTCAACAGTATTTGACAAAACTTTGAGGAGCTAGATCATCTCTACACTAAAAGCAAAACTTCAAATAATGTTCATTAGGTGTTGGTAGCCCTAGTGTAAATCTGCTGGCTGCCATGAGCCGAAATCATCCTTATTGAACCTCTGGCCATCAGATCCTTGATTGCTCTGCGAGCAAGTGATCCGCTAATCTGAAGTTTAGAGAACCACCAAGTCAATCATCAAAACATGTAATAACGCTTGTCGTAGAAAAGCATGTCACCCAACTTCATGAAAAAGAGAATGCAATTATGAAAAAAATTATAAAATTGAGATTGTGTGCCAATTTTCAATGGAAAATATAAACCAAGCAAGGAAGAAAGGCTTGCAAACGTACAACACAAACAAAGCAATACACTTATATGTTACTTTTTTGAAGGACCCGGAAAAAAAAACATTCATGTATGTGCAAGCAGCAGCCTAAAAGGAAGTAAGTATGATGGCTCAGAAGTAGCTGGTTGTGATATCATGTTAAAAAAATCAATGGGAATCCGTCTGATTTTTTTCATCACTGCCATCATTCTTATACTTACATTATAAAAGAAAAAACAATGCAACAAAATGCCTCTAATGAGCAATATAAATATCATAGATAAAGGAGAAAAAATGATTTTAAGTCATAAACACATGCACAGACAAATGGGGATATGAACAGATTCTCAATTTCTCATGCTTACCCTTGTGATATTCATCAAAAATAACTTAGAGACTTCAAAATTAAATCAAAGACAGGGTTTCAAACTTTTAACTATAATGTAGAAAGTAACTAACATTTTCAAGCATAATAGAAGCTTAAGCCTACACTTCATTGTACATAATATTCCCTTAAATTTAAGCATATTGATGGAATTAAGATTTAAGAACATACTCTCAATCTGTCCGACAAAACAGATGGAGTCACAAGCTTGTACTTGGGAACCTCAGTAAGAAGCTTGTCGTACGTGGCTTGATCAAACAAAATCATGTTGTTCACCTTCTCCTTTTGCTTTCCCTTGCTCCACTTCTGCAATTCAAATCAAAGTTACCATCCATAAAATTCCATCATACTCTTCCTGATCAATCTTAACATTAAATTTTATGACAGAAACATCAAATCTAACTTCACAATAAAAACCTACTATAATTATTAATCGGCTCAAAATATCAAACTAAATCCACCCATTTACAATAAGAACTCGAATACTATAAGGCATTCAAAATCATAATAAAATCACACCAACACGCGTAGAACATTCATTACGCACCTTCTTCTTCTGCTTGCCTCCACCGGACTTGGCAGGCTTGGACGACGGTGGTGGAGCCTTATCCTTCTTCGGTGCCTACATCAAAAATTGAAAAAAAAAAATGTTAACAGTTCCACCAATGCTCCTGTTTGGAAACCCAGAAAGTCTCACACTTTCTGGGAAACCGATCTAAAAATCAATAAAGCGACTACTGGGTAGCAGATTATTACCATTGTGTGTGAAGGGGGAGGTAATTAGGGTTTGGAGGTGAGGTTTTGATGTGCGGCGTCAGCGAGGTGGAATCTGAAGTTTATTGGAGAAAGATAGGGTTTTGAGGGAAGTATTTTGTGGGTATTTATTTATATTGGGCTTGTCTTAAAGTTTCGAAGCCCATTTAAGAGTCTTGAAGCCCTGAGGCCGTTGAGAGCTGCTATCGGGTTTTAGAGGGGCGTTTCGCTTGTGAAATTCAGATTCTGGATTCCCTTGTTTCAATTCTCATTTTAATAGAAAATTAGATTAGCCTCTAATGCTGTCAAATAATTATAAAGAGACATGGGAAATACTAAACTAAAATGATTATAAAGGGATATGGAAACACACATCAAAAAGGAAAAAAAAGTATTGTACCAGATGTTTAGCTTTTAATTATTGTCAGTGACCGACAAGGGATCAACCGCAAAAAAGATGGTGGAAAAAATTTGATATTATATATTTATATAATACATATCAAAGTGAATGAGTATAGAGAAAAATATGTTATATATGATGTGTCAATGTCACATTTAATACTATAAATGCATATAATATATCCTAAATAAGTCATGAATAAATCATAAATAAACTATATATATATATATATATATATATCATTTTAAGAGACCACGGAATTGAGAGGGTCACATGACCTCCGGACCGCCTAAATGCGCCCGTAATTATTGAGCTATTGTTGAACGAGACTTTGGAATTTCGGTTTATTGAAAAAGGATTAGGAAGCAATATCAGACACAGTAGAATGGTGAGCATAGGTAATGGAGATGAATGATGATGACAATAAGGTGGCAATGGCATAGTTTCTAGTGGGTCATAATTTATTATATCACCAGATGAAATGTTACCGCTTAATTTGGTTTACTCTCAGCCATTGTTTGGTTCAAATGTTTTATTTGAAGCGAAGGAAAATATGAGAATTTTTTTACCGATTGTTCTCTTAATAACTTACTTTTTGAGAATTTAAGGAAAAACAATTTGTCAACAATCATTATCTAATAATCTTATTTGGAATTGTTGGAAAAAGCGGTTCACCAACGAATCTGTCGATCAATGTGTAAACCGAGACCAATTGGTCAGTTCAATGGAGTTGGGTCTGAGATGGCCCCATAAGGCCATGAAGGGCTACTATAAATAGAAGAGGGGGGATGAAGAAAAAAGAAGAGGAAATAAAAAGAGAGAAGGGAAGAGAAAAAGAAAAGAAAAAAAAGGAGGGAGGGAGAAAAATGTTTCTCTCCTCCCTCATCCTTCCCTTCATCTTCCTTCTTCTATCTCCTCGTACCGTGAATCGTTCGTTGATAACCTCGATCTGCATGACATCTAGACTGCGAACAATCCGAGCACTCTCATCAGCAATCCGACAGTGGTTTGCTCACGAGACCAATATAAAAATATGGTCTTACAGCAATTGTCCGCTGATGTGCTTTCGTCGGAATCACGATAGGTAACTCAAACCTATTTATTATACTGTTTATTTATTAAACTGGTACCTGATTCGTTTAGTAATAAAAATTCCAAATTTCTCTAAAAAAGGGTAAATGATTACTCAAAATGTCAAATGTTTCTGAATATTTGCTACGCAACCAAAAAGATGATAAATTAAATTATTGTTGATGAATAAAACTTTTGAAATACAATTTGCTCTACCAATCTTGTTGAGTTGAAGAAGGAAAATGATTTCGCAAAGCACCTAATTCACCAAAAACCAAAAGGTTGGATTCCAACAAAATTATGAGCAAAGCAATTAGGTTCAAAAAATCTAATGGCTCGATGGAATCACAACACATCAATCAAGCTAAACAATCTGCTCTAAACAAGGTTGTGCGAAAGTTGAAACGTAACGCAATCACATGTATAAAGGCGAACTGAAAGTCCTGGCCAAATCACTCTTTCTAAAATAAAATTGTTGCGTCATGATTTCTAAAATAGACAATAATTTTGTTGGCAAAAGACTAAATGGCAGCCCTGATAAGTGACGAGCAACACAACTAAGCCAATTTGGTAAGGATTAAACATTGGAGCAACAGCGAGAGCCAAGGAAACAGAGTGTGTGTCAGAGTTCTCAAAGATTATTCGAGTGAATCACAAACTTGGGTCGGTGGTTATCAATTACTTTAATTTCCACTATGTAGGAAAAGTAGGGACTCCATATTTATCTTCTCTGCTTTAAAATGATTCTGTGTGTCCTAATGTATATACAATTATCAGCATCTTTATTTTTCCTAAATATACACATTTGTGCCAGTTTTTAATTTTTAGGAATTTTAATACTATACTCACCCAATATTATCAACTTAATTAGTGGGGTGATGATTTTATATTAGTCCTAATATACATGCATGGCAACAAGTGTAAAAGCATGAGTTGTAGTTCAATTTCAATTAATTTTTTGATGAAATTATTTAACTTTATTTTTTAATGGTCATTGAATTTTAATTTTATATACAAGTTTTTTTTATAGTTAATTTTATATACAAGTTAGAAACTAGTTATTAGTATTTTGATAACGAATAGCGATTAATTTATTTAGACATGCATTTCATACAATTAATCTTAGATTATTACCGACAGACTCCAATTCACAAATCAACATTACGTGATTAAAGTTGAATAACAAGCTATTAATAGACGCGTAACTCAGTGATATTAGAGTAGTTCTAATATAAAGGTCAAAAATTCGAATTTTGATAGAATAACAACTTATACTAATAATTAGCAATGATGCTGGAAATCAATTTCCGTACATAAAGGTAGACAGTTGTCACGAACTTAGGCTTTGTACAAGCTAAGTCGATCGGCTCTTAGTCTATTTTGCTGGCACAAATAGAACTAAGTAAGTCTTGATATTGATTTGAGTGAAGTAGGAAGAGCAACTGAGACAAATGGAGGTTTGGGTCAAGTAGAAAAGAAGTGTTGAGAGCTTTAGAGTTGTTGGAATGAAAGCTTTTATACAATTGTCCCAAGATTGTCCCAAGCTTTCCAAGCATCTTTACAAATGAGAGGGGTGACCTTTATATAGGCAATCCACCTCCTCAATATGTGGTTACAATGATTTGTTCTAGTCATTTCTATACAATTCTTTATGTACAATATGATCTAGTAAGTGTTGGAACTTACTAGAGTTTGTATGAAGTTTGTAGTGTAGGTATAGTATGGAAGTTTATAGAATAATGTGGAGAAGTATGGAATAGGCAATACAACCTGGAATTTTCTAGAAGCTTCTTGACAACTCCATGCCTTAGCCAATTTTCTTCATCACTCTAGCACATTCTAGAGATTTCATTGGCAAGGCTTAGTAGTCCACATACTTAGTCATTCTTCCGCAACTTTTCAGCGCGTTCTAGAGACTTTCGTGGCATATATTTGTCTAGGTGTTTTCCGTAACACTCCAGCACGCTCCGGAGTTTTCCGTTGCTTACTAGCACATCTTTGGTCTAGGCACATGGCAGGCCATTCTTGCCATGACTTAGCCAAAATTCGGCCTAGAAAAATTGGTCATGATACCCTCTCCCACTCAATCTCGCAAAGGCCTCGTTGTGACTTGAGCCTTGAAATTTTTGATGTGCTTGGGGAGTTGCCTTAGCAGATCTTTGCGTTCCCATGTAACCTCGTTGTTGGGTGGAGTTTTTCACTTCACCAAGCTTTCGATGAGGTTGGGAACTCCTCTTCTTTTTATCACGCAGTCTGTAAGGATGCATTCGATTTCCTTGCCGAAATCGGTGATGAGGGTCGTTGGAGCTCTTCTCGAAACTCTGCGGAAATTGCAAGCCGAAATCAAAGTAGCTTTTGATTTCGACATGCTCTTCAAAGGGATCGCTCGAAGCTTGGAGTCGTTAAGGATCACTAGAGAACTCATAGAAGGAGCCAAAATGGCAAATGCCTTGTGGAAGAATGCTAGACCAAAGACGATTTTATAATCGTCCATAGGCACAACGGTAAAGTCTAGCATACCTTGCCAATCACTGATTTGCACCTTGACACCTTAAGCCATGTTGTAGATAGGTCTGGCTTCCGAGTTTACCGCCTTGATGGTGCCAACTCCTTTGGTCACCCCTCAAACTAAGGCGTTTTGCCTCTTGTGGGTCAATGAAATTGTGCGTGACACCCATGCCCAGCAACGAACAAATTGATTTGCCTTTCATGAAGGCATCAACGTGTAATAGACTTCCTTCCTTGGTCGAAGTCGGTAGAAGGAATTTGGAGAGTGCACCCAAGTATTGCAATGAGCTCATACCTGCTTGAGGCTCGTCTTGGGGGTTAGGTACCCGTGCAGCAGGGACATGCCCGTGCTGCAATCCCGGGCCTTCCGTACTCCCGAGGTTAAGCCTTGATCCGTCTCTGATGCTCACTGGGTTCGTCCTCCCTTGGGCTCATCAGAGGAGCAGGGACAACTCACGACCAATGTAGTGCCTAGATGGCACGTCCATCCGTCATGTGTCTTAAGATATATGCATCACCTATGACACGTATTCACCATTTTGCGATGCCCCGTAACCCATGGTTTAGCTCGCCAGCAAGCATCTCGTCCATCCTGCGTGTCACGACAAATGGCTCGTGACATTCTTCCCCACTCAATTCATGCACGTCCTAGTGCATATGGGAGAACTCTCGACCCTTCCTTCAAAGATTAACCCAAGATCCGTGCGCAACCACCCTGCATACTCATTTTCCTCATCTCCAACGGGGAGACCCACTTGCGAACACCCCCCCGGGAAGCTTAGGGTGCAAGCGTGACGAGAGCTCGTCCATGGTGGAGTCTGGACTCGCGAGTGTAGACGTGAGCGCTTGGTAAAGTATCACTATAGCTTCCTGCTTACTCATCCTCGCCGTGTGGAGGATCCACTTGCGAAACACCCCCAGGTGACACAGGGTGCAAGCATTCTGTGAGCTCAGCCGTGGCGGACTCGCCAGCGTGGTTGAAGAGTGCTTGGTAAATCGCAGTGTGCACGTATTGGCTCTGATACCAAATGCCACGAGGTCAGAGTCTTAGCGTAGGGACATACCCGTGCGGCAACCCCAAACCTCCCACACTCCCGAGGTTAAGCCTTTATCCGTCTCTGATGCTCACTGGTTTTACCCTCCTTTAGGCTCATCAGGGGAGCGGAGACAGCTCTCGACCAATGTAGTGCCTAGATGACACACTCATCCATCATGTGTCTCAAGACAGGTGCATCACCTATGGCACGTACTCACCACTTTGCACTGTCCCGTAACCCACGGTTTAGCTCACCAGCAAGCATCTCGTCCATCTTGTGTGTCACGACAAAGGGCTCGTGACACAGTTCTATAAAGAAACTTATACCGATTATTAATATTGTGTAACATTAAAGGAATATCCATTATAACTCAAGTGGTAAATAAGTTGTCAGAATTTCAATTAAAAAAAAGTTATGAGAAAAAATTATTCAAATGGCTTAACAACATTAAATAGCGTGATTTTTATTTGTTTTTATACTTATACTTAGACCTTTTGAAAATAATGTCAAATAGTATAATTTTTGTGATTTTTTACATTCGTGACATGAGTTAATATTTTTGTTAAAAGAAAATGACAATTGATGACGTGGTACTGACAGAGTGTTAACAAGGCCGTCAATTTTCAATTGATAATTATCACGTCATCAGTGCTACATCATGAATTGTCGTTTCTTACTAACGAAAATACTAACTCGTGTCACAAATACAAAAAATTATAAAGATAATGCTATTGAGTGTTATTTTTAAAAAGTTAAGTTATAAGTGTAAAATTTAATACATATCATACTATTTAATGTTATTAAGCCTATCTAAATTATTAACTTTTTGTTTATAAAACTATAAATACTCTTAAACACCAATTCATCACAATAAATAGGTATTACCATGATACCAACAATATCTCACTTTTGTGAGCTAGCACACAGATATTTGACACTTGTGCAACATTAACACTTATAGGAGTGATCAAATTAATGTTGTATAAGTGATCAACAAATATGGATGATTGTCTTGTCAGATTGGCCCAGCTAAGAACTAGAAGGTATTTGCATGCATCCCTGTAAAGGAACCCAAATGGGAAGTAAAGAGATTGGATTGTTTTTCATTTGCTTTACTTGCTTCCTTCAATATTCATATGCACTTCACATAAGGACTCTGCTTCCAGGTATGATTTCATCTTCTCTTGTATTCTTCAGTTCTTCTTTGTTTGTCTGAACTGAATTAGACTCTCAATTCAATCATCTTCAAGTTATTCTATACTTGTTTAGAATGAAATTTACGTTTTTTATGCATAAAACATTTGTATAGAGTTTAATTCAATTATTTGAATTCAAGAAATTGGGTAGGTGAGTTTGAGAGAAATTTCAGGCTCTCTGTGTAGATATTTATTTGCAGCAACTTAATGATTAGATTGTATATATGCATGAAGACAATTAATTGAAATATGAAAAACCATTAGAATGTTTTCTTGAAAGAGCCATGTAAATTTTTGTTAAAAGGTGCGTAAGAATTACTACTCTTAACCTTTCTTTCTTTTTCCTTTTTTGTGATTCCGCAAACTGTAATTATCTTTGCATATCATGGATGTGAAGTTTGAAATGGACTTTTTTGGGACCAATTTAGGTGTCAATTCTTGGATCCGACTTATGCAATAATTTACTATTATATTTCCTTGCCATTAGAAATGTTTTCTTGTTGCTGGGTTCTTGTTCCCTGCCTTCAAGTGGTTGGAGTTCATTGTGCCAAGATTTTTATTTTAAACGATAAAGTATCAATACCGGCTTTGAATCTTCTGAAGCAAGAACCTTATATGTTTCTGGAATCTAATTAGTTGCAGAATGAATGGTGTCAAATTTTGCTGGTGAATAAAATAAGTGCTCTTTAGCTTTGTTCCTTCAGTTGACAAAATTCTTTTGCTTTTGCATAATTTCTAAGAGCATCTGCCATGGAAGGATTCGGCAATTTCAGAAAAAATCTTTAACACCTTTACTGATATCATCATAAGACTTTGCCATTAATTGATTAGCCATGAACACTAGTATCTGACAACAACTGCCTAATTAGCAAGCTGGGAACCTGTTTGTATAACTATCTTTCATGGCATGAGATTGATAAGTTACTAATACCCAACCTGCTGTTCAGAAGTGATGAATGCAATGCAACATTTGAAATTTCTGCATATTTTTTCTTGTCATTTTATTTTACGCTTGTTTGACCCTCCAAAGGGTAACAGTTTCAAAGATAGATAATTTGCAGATCATAACTTGAGGGCTACAAAGGCGCTTAAACACGACAGCTATGGCATTGATGTTGAACGTGCTGGAAATGAAAGAACTCATATAACAGCCAGCAATAAAATTGCTGGAGGAGGTGGTAGCCATGGTGGTGGTGGTGGTAATCACGGCGGAAATGGTGGGAGCTCACATGGCGGAGCTGACAATGGAAATGGTGGCAACAGCGGACAAGGAGCTGCTGGAGCAGCAGTTATCCCAGTAATTGTTGCCGGTGCTGCAAACAACAATCGCCATCCAAACAATCACCATGGCGCAGCCACCAGGAACTGCATATCGTTTCCGGTCTTGATCATGATCAACATGGCCTCTCTTATATATTCCTATGCATTAGGATGTTAAATTCAGACTAACGACAGATATTTTAATAATGAAGTTTCATTTTTGTATTATATACTCATAAGACTCTGTTTTGGTCCATTCCATGTCACATAAGAGTTTTTCTGTAAATCAAGCAAACTTGTATCATGCAGTTTGTACGTCGGAAACTGTATTTTTTTTGTAATTTCAATTTTGTATGTGCATAGTGAAGTTGCAGTACAAGATAAGTGCAAGGTTACTGTGATATAAATATATCAAACTCAAGAACGTTTGATTAACAGGAATTCGTGCAACTCTACCACATTACTCGGTGGCATAGTTACAGGCATAGTAACACTCTAACGCATCAAATCCAAGATTATCATCTTTCTTCTGCAGAGAACTAAGCATACAAATTTGTCTGAACTGCTTTACAAAAGCTTACGGAATCTGAATAAACCTGAGTCGAGTGGTTCACAAAGAAAATTTCACTTGACAATGAAAATTTCAGAAGAAAATTTGTTTCAAATAATCTCATGCATTACTTAAATTTTCAGTTAATTGTACGGTAAATGCTGCATCAATCATCAAGTTATCTGTAATTTCATCACTAGGTGATACGTCTGCAGCATAATCGGATAGTTATAGATCAGAATTACATGATAAGCATATATTGTATGAAACAAAATGAAGAATCAAACTTAATCGTTAGAAATCAGTTAGCTGCTCAAGTTTACGAGCCTGGAAAAACTTGCAGCGGCCCTTGCCACTTGATTCAATTTCTTCACTCTTCCTCTTGGATGTTGTGACACCGATACTGCTTAGTTTTAGTTGGCGTTTGCCTTTGCTGTTGCCAGAACCATCATCGTCCGCTTGATCAGATTCCCTATTTAGAAAGAAAAAAGAATTAATAGAAAAAACCATGACAGTTGGCGCGTATAATACTCATCATCTTGTTCATTTTAGTGCAATGGATTAAAAGGGAAAAGAAAGGAGATATGGGCCACTTTGGATGTCACAGAAAATGCAGCAGAATAGTTGCAGGAATTAACAAGGTGAACTAATTTCATGTGCAGGTAACAGGAAGCATCATAAAAGAGAAGAATAAATAAAAGTAAATCCGAAGCTTCAACTTCCATTTGAAGTAGCTCTGTTGAAAAAGTTAATTCTATATATGGTCCCAAAAACTGTAGCCGACTTTATTGGATAATTCTGGAAAGTTCAGTCTCAGTATTTGACATGGAATGACTACTCTTGAAGTCTTGCACCAGTGCCATTTTGGTTGCAAAATAATGAATAGAATCAACTCAGGAACCAAAAGGTGACAGTAAGAAAGGCCTATAATGTCATAATTCACAAAAAAACTCAGTATTCTGATAAGATCAACCTGCCCTTAATGCAATTAAATCAGAAATATATCAAAAAGAAAGGAAAAGATTGGGAACGAGAATAGATGAGTGTTGCTATTGATATCCATATGTAACCATTACGATAGTTACTAGCAGCAATTTGAGAGGCTGCATCTCTCCCTCATCCATACAATCAGAAGGTTCTCACGTTATACCCCCTTTTGTGGCACGTCCCACTCTATGTACAGATTCCTAACAACCTTGCCAACACCTAATACAAACAAAAGTCCCTAACAACGAACAACAAAATAGATGAGCATCTACTACCAAGATAGAAGTTATCCTTCCTGCTCGAGCCCACTAACTGCAGTGGACCTGCTCTCTTGAATCCTCGCTTCCTCCTTGCATATTGCAGCCTGATTAGGGGTCTAACTCCAACTGGCCCATCAATAACCCCAACAGCCCAGCCCCCCCCCCCAACACCACACGAAAACAACATCCACAAGGTGGAAATCTGGATACACTTCCCTAATCAAAGAATGAGGTTCCCATGTTGCTTCAAACTCTGGAAGATTTTTCCATTTAACCAACCACTCCTCTTCCCCATTCTTGGTCTGGACAGGTAAAATTTCTTCAGGTTCAAGAAGCCAATCCATATAAATAGTTAACCCCGAAGGCAGAGATTGAACAACCGTGGAGCTGCCCACTGCTTTCTTGAGTTGAGAAACATGAAAGACTGTGTGTATAGCTGCTGTAGGAGGTAATTCCAGTTTGTAAGCTACCTTACCGATGCGTTGGATCACCTGAAATGGACCAAAATAAAGAGGAGAGAGCTTCTCATTAGGTTGCGCTGCAAGAGTTTGTTGCTGGTATGGCCGCAGCTTGAGATAAACCTGGTCCCCAACGTTAAATTGAACATCACGCCGGTGCTGATCTGCAGCCTTCTTCATGCGATTTTGAGCAATGGTCAACTGCTCTGGCAACTCCGCTATCATCAAATCTCGGTCAATAATAACTCCTCCAAGGTAGAATTCGAAGTACTGTGATGAGCATACTGCACCAAAGGTCGAGGTTCTCTGCCATAAACCATCTTAAAGAGAGTGGTCTTTGTGGCGGTATGAAATGAGGTGTTAAAGCAATACTTGGCCCAATGAAGCCATTTGAGCCATTGTCGTTGCTGCTGGCTTGCAAAACAACGAAGATACGTCTCCAAGCATCGATTAACCACTTCGCTCTCACCATCCGTTTGAGGATGATAAGCTGTACTACGCTTGAGTTTAGTCTGCTAGAGTCGGAACAACTCTGACCAAAAGTTGCTTAGAAAAATCTGGTCACGATCCAAGACAATGCTTCGTGGGAAGCCATGCAACTTGACCACCTGAAACCGAAATTCCTGAGCTACTTCTCGGGCGGTAAATGGGTGTTTCAGGGAAATAAAATGAGTATATTTGCTGAACCGATCTAACACAACCAAAATTGAATTAAACCCATATGACCGAGGCAATCCTTCAACGAAATCCATTGAGATATCCTCCCAAACTGCTTGAGGAATTGGCAATGGTTGCCACAGCCCTGTTGGTGATAACGTTTCATACTTATTCTGCTGACACATCGAACACTCTGCCACAAATCTTTCAACATCAGCCCGCATTCCTACCCAGTACAACTCTAAGGAAATTCGCCGATGAGTGCGGAGAAAACCCTCACGTCCCCCAATAGGAGAACTGTGAAATTCTTGTAAAAACTTCGAGATAAGTGGTGAATATCTCGGAATGGCTAACCTGTTTTTATAAAAGGGCACACTATGGTGGGCTTCCCACCCCGGCCTGGTGTTCGGATTAGTGGAAAGAGCATGTAAGATTTCCTGAAAAGAAGAGTTTTGCTGGATTTTGTTTCTCAGCTCATTCCAATCCAGGTAAGACGGCTCCAAAAGAGCTAATAACTCAGCATCCTGAGGTAGATGTGAAAGTGCATCCACGGCCTTATTCTCAAGACCAAGCCTATATTGAATCTCAAAGTCGAATCCCAAAAGTTTGGTCAACCACCTCTGATGTTCACTGGCTACCATACGTTGCTCCAGCAAAAACTTAAGGGCTTGTTGGTCGGTTCTGACTACAAAATGCCTCCCTAGTAGGTAATGCCTCCATTTTTGTATAGCAATCACAATAGCCATTAATTCCCGCTCATAAACAGACTTAACTGAAGCCCGACCAGTAAGAGCATGGCTGTAGAATGCTATTGGCCGCCCCTTTTGAGAGAGAACCGCCCCAAGGCCAACACCGGAAGCATCAGTTTCCAGCTTGAATGATTCCTGAAAATTGGGTAATGTCAAAATTGGCCCTTCCTGCATAGCTGCTTTTAATTCCAACACAGCCTTGGTAGCCTCATCAGTCCATGTAAAGCCCTCTTTTTTCAACAAGCGAGTTAGAGGCGCGACGTGACAATTTTTCCATAGTTGTGGACAAAGCAACGGTAGTACCCCGTCAATTCAAGGAACCCCCTCAACTCCTTAGCGTTCTTGGGAATTGGCCAGTCGTTCATGACCCTTTGTTGTCCGGATCAGCCGCAACGCTTTTCTCTGAGATGATATGCCCTAAGTACTCCAATTCTGTTTGACAAAAACAACACTTCTTGGCATTGGCAAATAATCGATGCTCACGAAGAATGGTTAGCACTTCACGCAAATGTTCTTTATGAGCAATCAAAGATGGACTGTAAACAAGGATATCGTCAAAAAATACCAGCACATACCGACGAAGTAGGCCTTTAAAAATGGAGTTCATCAAGGCCTGAAAAATAGTCGGACCATTAGTTAACCCGAACGGCATGACCAAGAACTCGTAGTGGCCCATATGTGTTCGAAAAGCTGTCTTGGGTACATCCTTGGGTGTAACTCTGATTTGATGATAGCCCGATTTGAGATCGAGTTCAGTAAAAATTTTGACGCCGTGCAGTTCGTCCATCAGCTTATCAATGTTAGGTATGGGGAGCCGATCAGGCATTGTCTCATGGTTCAACGTTCTGTAATCCACTCCAACTCCCATCTTTCTTTCGTACCAACAATACCGAACTTGAGAACGGACTAACACTAGGCTGAATTATGCTAGAGGTTAACATCTCTGTCACTAGCCTTTCAATCTCATTCTTCTGAATATGGGGGTATCGATAAGGTCGGACATTGATAGGACTCAATCCATCCTTCAATATTATCGCATTATCATGTACTTTGTGGACGAGAATAGATGAGTGTTGTTATTGATATCCATACGTAACCATTACAATAGTTACTAGTAGCAATTTGAGAGGCTGCATCTCTCCCTCGCCCATACAATCAGAATGTTCTCATGTCCTACCCCCCTCTGCGGCACGTCTCACTCTATGTACAGATTCCGAACAACCTTGCCAGCTCACCTAATACAAAAAAAAGTCCCTAACAACTAACAACAAAATAAAGCTATCCTTCCTACTCGAGCCCACTAACTGCAGTGGACCCAGCTCTCTTGAATCCTCGCTTCCTCCTTGCATATTGCAGCCTGATTGGGGGTCTAACTCCAACTGGCCCATCATATTCCCATGACTCTAGACGTTATCAAACACAATTTGTTTCATTTAATATCATGATCTGCTAAGTAAAATTTCACCCCTAAACAACTTTGAGATAATTCCATTATTTTCCTAGCTTGAACTGCCTCAATAAACTGGTTATAAATTAAATTTGGAATGGATCAAGAATTGCAACCTCATATTTGGAAATCCAAAAGTTTCGAACAGATGAATTGGCATGATAGGATATAACAGGTGCATAAGGATGCTTGAATGCCAACAAAGAGAAGGGTAATATGTTTTCTCAGCAACAGTAAAACCTTCCATCAAGTCAGAAGTCATGGCAAAAGTAAAAAAGTTAAATAACAAAAAAAAAATGTAACTCAAGTATCAAACATTCTTGAGAAAAAAACCAGTAAATCATGAAGAAGGTGATACGGAAACTAGTTGTTTTTTTGTCGAAAACAAGAAGTTTTTTCACATATTATTTGAACTAGCCCTTAAAATTTTTCAGCAACAAACATTTTGTAATGATTTATTTTCTGATGGTTGTCCACTGAAGCACAAGCCTGTCTCAACCATTATGGACTAACATTTGTCTTTGGACCTCATAAGTTCACAAAATTAATTTGTTTAAAATTTATTTCCTTAAATCTAAAGAAAGCAAAATGGCAGAAAATGACCACCGTAAGGGTAATTCTCCAAGGACCTATTAAAGAATTCCTTACAGAATCTTGCGAGATCAACAAGAGCCGGCCTCTACCCTTGTTAATCTGAGTACTGTCTATATTTTATCATAACATGAGATAGCTCCACATTTACTAATGTGGTTATCTGTATCACAGTACTCCACATGGTTTGTACTAATAAGCTGACATGTATAGTCGTTTTAGCACTCAATCAAACAACAGCTAGACAGAATAATGAAATAAGCTTTGGCAAGGAAGAGCATATGAGATTGTTATACAAATAAGAAGGAAATTGCAAAAAGGGAGTAAGGACTGACCACAAGACTTCAACAATATCTTTGAAATGGGACGTGCATGTTCCCCAACTGAAGCGAACCAATGTTGGAAATCCAAACACTGAGTGTTTGTGTGATTCCAACCAGGCCTTCGTTTCGGGATCTGGAAACAAAGAGTAGAAAAATATACAATACAACTCATGTAAATATATGAAACTTCAGTTGACAGAAGCAATATACATCAAGAAAACTAAGCGCCTCTGACCTCCGGGGTATCCAGAACCAAAATCCCTCGTCATGTTTTCAGCTGTTTCATCAAGCACCCAATCTCTTAAAGCCCTGTCTCTTGTGACCTAGTCCGTAGAATGAAAAATCATACACTGATTTTTTTCTTTTTTAAAAAAAAGAGCCTGCAACAGAGGTCTGGAAAAGGCCAAGGGTACCTTTGCAACAATGCTTGCTCCACTCACTACTGGATATAGACTATCAGCCTTCTTTGCAACAGTGAATTTGATGGATGGAAATCTTTCAGACAGCTTTACTCTATACTTTTCAGAATCTCC
>CAODLS011800454.1:0-12596 GCA_948243855.1 Flueggea neowawraea | reverse complement strand
ATTTTGGTCCTGACAGAGCTTTTATCACCTTTGTTGTGCGAGGAAGAATTGGACAACTGTAGAAATTAACCAATCAAATATTATGCAACTTAATTTTAATTAGCAACAAATATATATTTTCACCGTTTTAAAATAAAAATTAACCAGTTTTGTGGGAAGATCCTAGGGCACTCGGTTAAGTAGAAGTCTTTGATGTCTTTGGCAGCAAATAGTGGCCGATTATTTTCATCCGGGGCGGTCAACATGGCCGTCACTAGACCACCGGTGCTTGTCCCAGCTATCACGTCGAAGTAGTCAGCAATTCTTGCATTTTCACCGTCTAGTTTCTGAGGATAGGCAACAATTAATACATAAATATTAACATATATGAATGTGATTCTTAGAAGTTTAATTATAATTTTAATGCCATTATTCATATAAACTTGCAAAGCAAAGAATGCATATATGGTTTGAGAGCAAAATTAGTAGGCGATGTATGTAAATAAATAATTTTTTTATAAGTTTGTAGATAAATAAATTACTTGAAAATAATTTCAAATGATTATGTGTTCAATTAATTTAAAAAATTTTGATACTTTTTATATACAAAAAATATAACATATATAAAAACTTCTAAATTTGAGGAATGCACGCATAGCGCTGATGCAAAAAATGAATTTACATATTTTGTTGATCAATGTTGAGGCCGTTCATGCATGGACATGAGGAAGTGGTGGAATAAACCTATACTTTTATGGCGTGTGTATATATATATATATATACCTGAAGTTCAGACTCTAGGAAACTAAGGATGGTCCCGGGAATAAGCCCTCTTATTCCACCCCCATCAATGCTGAGAACAGTAATTAGGTTTCCATAAGTTGGAGGTTGAAGAGGTACTTTTGTTGCTTCCATTGGATTGTTGAATGTGTATTGGTTTGGACTTTGAGTTTTTCTCGAAGGAAAAGAAAAATAATGGAGAACGAAAATTGTAAGAGTACTACAATGAAGAAGCTTGTGGTTTGTTCAAGAGCTAGCTTTTGCTTGTATTTGTGACTTAGCTCATTGGGAAATATGTGGGTATTTATAGGCCACTCCTTCACATGTTCAATATTCAAAAGATCTTATGGTCCAATTGAATTTGGATCAAAGTTGACCCGATCTTTTTAGGGTTTTTAGATGTTGTTATAATCGTGCAGCATGTAAATTTGACATTGAACCGTGTGGCCTATTCACAAGAGTGAATACCATACAGCTTAAGTGTGAGAATTGTAGGTTAGACTAGTGCACGTGAATTGTAGGTTAGACGAACGGAAACAAGAAACTAAGTTGTCGGAGTTCATGAATCTGTTAGTTAGGTATAATTACTAAGAGATGATATGACATTCCAAAAAATTATTGTTCTCCTTTTAACAAGAATTCTAATTCTTAAAAGACGGTGTTGTAAGAAAATGAAAAATCATCGAAACATCATAAAATTAAATTATTTTAATCATATCTTTAAAGAGAAGGAAAACCCCTCACTCAAACTACGCAAAATAGTTTAAGAATATAAATATAATTATTTTTTAAAGAAAATTTCCATATCACTATGCTCAATATATGCAAGAATCATTTCACTGCTTATCAAAGAGGAAAGCTTAGTTTGTTTTTTTGATAGGTCATTTTTATTTACCCCATTAGAAATTGAATCCACAATCATTTGGTTTTGAAGTTGACTCCGATTACTCCCTATCTTTTAATTAACTATCAAATATAAAAGAAAATTAATTAGCAGTGGTTTCAAACCTGACAAATTGATTATCTCTTGACTCTCTAATATCTTTTATTCTATAATTTCAGAGTAATGCGTTAGCTACATGTCCCATTAGTTTAGATTTTAATTATACTTCAAAACTTTTTTTTTTGATAGGTTAATTATAGTTACTACGTAGAAGTCCCTATTTTTTCATAATATTATTGGTTTCATTATTTTCTTTGCACATATACCTAAATAAATATATAACATTGTTGGATTCAAATGTATTAATTTTTATAGCTTAGAAATGTATCTGATGATTAAGAACATAATTTTGTACAGTTATATAAGCTAGCCTATGTATGAATATATTATTTAATTCTAAATGTACTATAGTTCGTCTCTTTACACCAAGAAGAAAAGAAGATATTGTTATTTGTTACTGTGTTTATAGCTTATTTTGTTTAGATTAGCTTGCAATGATTATGTATTTGTTTGTTTGTTTCCACAGTGGATGGTATACGTAAGAACGATTGGTATTATGTTGACTGTTGAGCAACATATGCATATATTAATTGATACATGATTTATAAATTTCTACTTTTGGTGAGCGCACCCTAAATATATATGGAATTTTATATGCTAATTATCAGTGCTTTGCATCATATTATCCGCAACAGATAATATAAATTACTTAGTTCTACAATACGAATTGAATTCCCTTTTGAGCTTGCCAGTACGTGTATGGTATTACTCCATGTTTAAGAGATGCTCCTCAAACACATGGTCATTGATACAATGATTACCTTCCAAAATATTTTATTTACAGAGGGATTGATCTTTTAACATTTTGATCAAGACAATGAAAATATTAAATTAGTAGTAATGAAACACGCACGGTTCCATATATATTATTCTGCAAATTACGTTAGGCAAAAACGTATTGGAAGTATATAATATATAAATATGCAGCAGCCACACGTATGAAGGAAGGCAAACTTATCTGCTACCAAATGTAAATTTGAGCTTACATAATTGTTTCATTCAGTTCTACACTCTTTTTGTTTAACTGTAACACAAGCTAGCCAAAGCCGCCTATGAAATTAACGTGCCTAATTGAATAGTAATATAAGAATATCGGAGTTTTACCACGAAGAAGATCGGAATTAGCTTGGAGTTTTCCCTTCGTATGAGTCTCCTATCCGTTTCTACAGTATTTAGTTTTACCGTTGAATAGTAACTTAAGTGCAGATTTATTTATATATAGTAGATAAAGGTTTAAATTTGAATCAATAATTATATCAGTATCAATTATTAGGATGCACCGTTTAATTACAAGTTAACACTATTTAATTTGGCGATAATAATATAAGAATTCAGTTGTAAATGCAGTAAATTTTTTAATGAAGTGGTGGAAGTCATTCTCATTGATATACATGATCTTGTGTGAATAAAAATGGGAGAGAGAGAGAGCACAAGTGCCCTCAATTTCTTGTAGCCATTTGTAGTGAGCCGAGTTTGGAGGTGGAATACCCCAGGTTGATTGTTTTCTCTACTAGGGAAGCCAATGGGGCTTGAGTAAAGAGATTTCAAATTAAATTGTTTCCTACTGGAAGACAAATCCACGACCTAATGCTGGAGTTTAGTTTAATATCAATAAGCTATAAATTCATTAGTACCAAATCAAATTGTTTTTGGTTTTTCATATCCATTCATTGATCAATTTTCTCTCTTGATAGTCCTTGATCCTTGCTTTTAATAGTCTAGCATAAGATTTTTTTTTCTTTTATTTATCCTCCGACATTCAAATTACTTCTATAAAAAAAAGAATATACATAACATATTGGCCTCCAAACTTATACGTGCTTAAGATCGTATCAATGTCGTTGGTCTTGTATTTATGCTTGATTAATTTATCAATTAGTTAATACTGGTGACAGTAGAATTTTAAAAGTCGTTTGACTATAAATTGCTCTAATATCATATCAAAAATTAATCCAACTAAAAATTTAAATTGATAAGTGAGCCCCAAATATGATTTTAACCATCCTAACATTACCCAAACTCTATAAATATGTTACCCTTTTTATTTATCTGAGAACTTTCAATAAAGTAAATGTTGTGAAATTTTAGGTTTGAATTTGTGACACTCTATGCTGCATCAATTATACTGCCAAATCGAGTGCAAAGTGAGAGATTGAATGGAAAGTTGCAACCAAGTGATCAATAATGTTGTTCACTCGTTTCCACCAGATATGGTGTTAGAGAATTCACCATTAAGAGCCACAACGTGTTCACTACAATGAATTAGCTAGTGTTATTGACATGTAGATGTTCTTCACAGGATATTTATGGCCTATTTAGTTGTAGAAATTTTCATTTTTTCTAGAAAATTAGAAAATAGAAATGAAAAAATGACAAATTTATTCATGCAACACTAAAATTTTTCATTATTTTTTATGTTATTTTAGAAAAACAAAAATAAAATAGAAAACAAAAATAGAAAATTGTTTTCTCAACTAAACATAACCCTAATTTTTACAAGGAAACAAACAGCAGTCTTGTTGTATACAATGTAGAATTGCAGAGAAGCCTGGAAGCAATGAAGGAATATATCAGAACTTATTGATGCGTGATCTTGTCTCTCTCCATCTCCTTTCTCTAGAGAGCAATACTTCAAACCTACAATTTAAAAGAATAATTGATCTTGTTAATCATATTGAGTATTGTATGTATATATCAAGAAAGATAAAACAATTAATGTCTTGTCATACTTTCTGAGTGCTTCTGCATTAGTACCACCGTTTTCAATTGGTTCAGACAAACTAGTCTCCAGGTTCATCCTGGAAACCGGTTTCTCCAACAACCTTTCACCAATCTTCTCTAGTTTCTGAAGCTGCTTTTTTGTAGCAATATCAACCGAAGAATCTCTTCCGGTCAGCGTATCTTCCTAATTAAATATAATTCAATTTTATGGCGATAATATATAGTTAATCCTCGGTCATTGCTCAGGTATGCAAATCAAATAAATGTGTTTTTTTCTTTTTACAATTAGGCTTATATCCTACTAATAGTGGAGTTGTTTCTAGTGCTAAGAATTCGAGTGTTCGATCACTATTGAGTAGAGCCAATGTATAAAAAAAACTATATGTTTTTCAGCAATTGAGAATTAATTACTTGAATTCTTAAGTATTTAGCTTCAGAATGAAGTGCTTGGAACACGACGGATATATGGAAGTCGACCATGTCTGCGCTAGCTTGAGTGAATGCATCGAATAATGGAACAGAAACACCGTGAAGTAGCCAGCCTAATGTGCCCCATTTGGCCGCCATTTTGGCGTTGTATTTCTTTTCTATCTTTGATGATCCCGTCCCTATTGAGATCACAAGAAACCGGCCTAGTCCATCGGCTTAATTGGGAAGAAATAAGGATTTTCGTCATATATTTGTTTGGTCACTTGAGCTATTGCTACTAGTGCCTGAAACAACACACAACTCAACTTTAGAAAGCAAATATAATTAGTCCAATGGCTAACTTAAATGGTGAACCACAAAGAAGTTTGGAGTGAAAAGATTGATCGAGGGAACACAGATCATAAAACAAATTAATGTGATATTTGGAAATTTTATAAATAAAAAAAAAAGGCAAATACGATCGTTGGTAAATAGTCATAAACATTAATTCAGGGCCATAGGTATGAATTTCTTTTTTCTTTTTTTTCTTTTCAGCAACTCCAAAAAATATTTAACACTGATATACTTGCAAGATAAACATTATTGCAAAAACTGAGGAATGGAAATTGCTAATCCTTTTATGTTTAAATAAAAAAAAGAGAATATATTTAATATTTTTTTCACATGTGAATTTAAAAGTTCAAATTATATGTCATAGAAGACTATGTTGTAGTTGTAGAATAATACATCTCTTGATCAATTTTTAAATATGAAGAAGTTATTAAAATTTTGTAGCGGACTTTTACTAAACTCAAATTTTAATTAGTTAATAATTAAAAGAATGATTTAATTGAAAAAAATTATGTAAATTAGAAAAAAAAAGACATTATCAATAGTTTATTGGTACAAGAGTCAATTCCAGTGTTAAGAATCGTAAATTCGATTTCTGATGAGCAAATAAAATGACTTATAAAAAAAGAAAAAAAAAAGGATATTTCATGGTTTCACATCACATGAATTACAAAGGATAAAAATCAACATACAGGATTATTTGCAGCAACGCCACCGTCAATAAGATGAAATTCTTTATCTTGATTCTTGAAGTAGTGAGCAGGAAGGTAAGTTGGAGCAGCACTAGTACCAATACATATGTCTGATAGTTTAGCCTTTAACCATGGAGACTTCTTCAACTGCATTAGTTAAAGAGTTAATTTTGGATTTCATCTTTTTAGTTCACCTTTTAAAAAAAAAAAATTCCTCGAAAAATCTACAAGTAAAAAAAGAATTAAGAGACATCACCTCATAAGTTGAAAAAATGACCGGCTGTAAATGCTTAATATCAAAAGTGGGGATGACAAGATTAGTCAGTGCGTCGTGCAACCGTGCCTCTCCAATTTTCTGCCTAATCAATTGGTGCAAGTGTTCTCCATTGTATTTGGGTCCACATAGGGACTTCATTTTCTTCACAACTGACCACCACATGCCCCTGAAATTGATCAAACCAAGTTGGTACAAATTATAGATTGTTCATTTCCAATTACAAAATTAACTGTAAGAAACTACACCATCTATATATCAAAAACTTTTGATAAGTCATTTTATTTACTCTATCGACTTTTTAATGCAAACGTTGACTCTAGTACCAATAAGGTAAAAACACGTTAGTTATATATCAAATACTTAAATAGTGATATTGGTGGTGTTTGTTTGCTCAATATGCTCATAGTATATTTATCATTCATGCATATCCAACCCTAAAAAAATCTCAATCTTATTGTTTTTTACTATACAATTCGTTTTTACAATTTGCCAAAAAAAAGCACCATCATTATAAGATTACCTATTCTGGGAGAAAACTTTTGGACCGTGTTGGAGACAGAATGGCTTGATGTCCGTGGCAGCAAAGAGAGGCCGATTTTCTTCATTTGGAGCTGTCAACATTGCAGCTATCAGTCCGCCTGTGCTTGTTCCTGCAATCACATCGAAGTAATCCGCTAGTCTTGCATCTTCTCCATCCAACTCCTGTATAATACACAATTATGAATATTGCACGTGTGTAATAATTCATTTGTGAGTGTCGGTTTGTGGTGGATTATAAAAACAGATTGTAAAAGTAAATTATAGAAACAAATTGTATAATAGAAAAATAAAGACATTGTACGTTTTTTTATTAGTAATACAATATCCTTGAATAGTGAAAATGCAGTTTCAATATTCCATAAATAAAATCGGTATGTGATTAACAACAAAACAAATATATACCTGAAGCTGAGATTCGAGATAAGAAAGAATAATAGAGGGGATTATTCCTCTAATTCCACCACCATCAATGCTGAGAATTGTGATTAAATGCCCGTATGTTGGAGGCTGGATTTGAAGAAAGGACGATGGTATTCTTTCCATTACTTAATCCTATATTAAGTTTTAAAAATGCTAAGTTCTTCTTTAGGGCTAGAAAGTTTCAAGAATTTTAGTTAAAGGTCATGCATGATCATTAACATCATATTTATAAGCTTACAAAGCGTTAAGTACAAAAAGCATATGTAATTTTCATGACAGTTTGATGTGTATATTGCGGCTACTTGTTATGAATTCAAAAAGAAAAAAGAAAGGATGATGATACTTGGAAGTCTAATACGCTATATACTGGGAAATACAGCCTGAACTGATTAATTAATTGCCTTTTAATTCAGGAAAATCCGATTTGAAATTTTGCATGTGATTAGACAATTTCACATCTTTTTTGGCTTGTTTCAACGCATAAGACTTTTTTTGCGTGAGAATTTGCCAACAACATTGCGAGCTAATCATAGGCTCATTTTAACTACTATATATATGCGTTGCGTTCAGAAACCCCAACATGTTTCGTCATCAAGCTTCTATCTATGTAGAGCAAATTTACAAAAACTGGCCTTTAAGATCCTATAAACTATCAAGGTTTATGACCCATTAAGAGAACCCTGACAGAAACTACCTAAAACTGAGAAACCATCATCTTTCTTCACCCATGGCAACACATATTCATCCAAAAATAAGCATCACATATATTTGGCAAACCCACATGGCCCTTTAATGATAGTATTAAAAGCATACCGCTAAAATTATTGCTTATTAGGGATAATTAAGCTTCACTTCTCAATATAACAGAACCAATCTTGACAAATTAGTCAAAAAATGAATGAAATATTTAAAATGAAACTCTAATCCGCTAGAACTATAATTGTTAATAGATTAATATTTTATTGTATGTAAATCAGTGCAAAGAAAAAAAAATTGACGCAGATTTTGTCAAATGGATAATTCTGCCATGTAACAATTTTGCGACTAGTAGGCGGTCTTCATATGTAACGTGACGCCGTCATCGATCGTCAATATATATTTGCGTTTCTATACGTCACAGATCAAATCTAACTTGTATTTTACCACTGCGGTTGATAGCTAGCGAAAAGCATCATGCAGTCTTAATGTATGCCCCGGGTTCAATTCTTGAGAGGATTTTTTGAGAGTTTTATCATCTTTATAAGTCGAGTTTAAGCGTCCCTAATTTGATTGTTTTCTTATCTTTACCACTTAACTTTAATGGTAGTGCTACGGTGATAAGATCTAATTATCACTATACTTAACTATATGACTCTTAAAACATTTTAGTAGTGAAAGAAGACTTACAGATTACACCTAAAAGAAATATTATTGTTGGTCGCCTTTCTCTTTTTTCTCCTGAAAAAAAGTCTAACTTGTACCTTTTTATAATATGGAAATTTAATACACTGTTAAATTCATTGTTTGCATGATTTGGTCTAGTATACACGTAAGAAGCCCGCATTTCAAAATTTATCAATTAATTAAATAATTATTCTAATGACAACACACTTTTATTCTAAATAATTAAATCACATACAATAGGATGACAATTGATCATTATTTTGATTTCTTGATTTTTTTAATAACTTGTACGTATTAATATTTGGTCTGATTGGGTCAATGTGTTTCGGTTTTCCAGTGTAATCACCATGTGATCTTAACTAAACGTGCAAATTGAGCCTGAATGCTCATACATCATCCATGCACTCCTGTTTAGGTTCAATATTTTTCATTTCTTTGCTTATCTTTAAAGTATTATTTTTCGGTTTATGAATTTTCGTAACAGGCATGTTTTTTTTAACTTGAATTCAGCAGATATATAATTTTCGGTAAATTAAATAAATCCTAGCATTCAAGGAAGTATTATTTTTCAAAGGATCATCCGATTAAAGCAGCAAGTTGATGCTACATATGAGTGTATTCATGTTGTCCTTTATGGCGACACTGGCTGAAGCCAAACTGTACGGTAAGTCTTGTTTCAGTTATCTGCGGAAAATCAACTCATGCTTTGCTTGAACGCTCGGCTTTCCTCGACACGAAACACCAATTACGCACAGTAACGGATGCAGAATTTTTTTTTTGAGGGATACTATTTATATATAATAAAAAAATTCAAATATATTTACAATTATAATCAAGAAGATTTAAAATATATTAAATTAAAATTTAATAAAAATAATGATAAAAAAATTTATTATATATATTAGTAGTGTTATAACTAAAATTTGTTAACTTTAATGAGTAATATTGTCTACACTACTTCTATTTACAGGCAAGACTTGCAGGATTAACATCAACAAAGTTCTCAAACATATACAACCCCTTTTCACTTATATTAATCTAAATCTAGTAACATAGACCTTCTACATAACTAAAACTTTTTTCTCATATTAACATTTTTTGTTTCCCTTTCATGTCATAACAAAGGATTTTTTTAGCTCTGTTATTTTACTGACACAACTAATAAGACTTGTAGAAAAAAACTATAAAAAGGGAAAAACTCAACATGAAGAAAATTGACTTACAACAAAATCAAGCATGACAACACGTCCGACAAAGAGCTCATTCTGTTTTCTGAAACCAATTCCACCTGAGGTTCCAAGAATACCATCCTCAACTTTTGGCTTTGGTTTTGGAGCAACTTATAAACATTGGGAAAAAAACTCAAAATCAGGTCAAAAACAATTTATACACATCTAACACTTTATCAGGAAAAAAAACAAAGATAAATTAAATCACATATTAGTAGTGCTACAGCTAAGAGTTGTTAACTGTTCTATCATCAACTATTTCAATATACATTATCAATCATTCAATTAGACATGTTTCCGGTTCCGATTCCTAGAATGGGGGAACCGGAGCCAAATCGTGGTTTCTACGGTTTGGTCCGGTTTCGATGCGGTTCGGTTATAGTTCTGGTTTTAACCAGTTCAATCACCGGTTCGATTTATGTTCGGTTCCAGTTTGGTTCTCTCTTTTTTAAAAAAAATATTTTTAATCAGCTATTTTATCCCGTCATTTTTTCCGGTTTGTAAATTTTGTTATATTCAATAATTAACTATAGTATCAATAATACATTGTATTCCAAATATTTTTAATTTATAGAGTTAATAAATAAATAAATAAATAAAGTTCAAACCGTCGGTTTAACCTTCGATTCGAACCGTCGGTTTGACGGTTTTCAGAGGGGTGAAACCAAAACCTAAACCGTAACCTTCCAATTTTGGCTGGCTGATTCCGGTTTTGATTGGTCTGGTTAGGTTCGTCGGTTCTGGTTTCAAAATAACACCTCTACATTCAATAAACATTCAACAATCAACATCAATCTATATTCTACCATCCAATTCAAACTCGAACCCTAACCTAAAAATCAATTAAAGTAAAAGAAATAGGGAACAACATACCAGGAAATTCAAGGTGGTTGGCGGCTGTGATTATATGGTAGAGGAAAGTTGATGGACGGCGGTGGTGCGGTGGCAGGTTGAGCTCCCTTCTCCTCTCCCTTTTCTTTTTTCTCTCAAACACAACTCTCTTTCTCTTTTCTTCAGTTCAAATCTTGCTGCTCTTTGTCTTTATTTTTTTTTTGAAATATAGGGCCTGAAACTAATAAGCTAATAGTTCTCAAACTAATAAGCTAATAGTTCTCAAACTCCATAAACACAACATGTCTTTTTCGTAGAAGATTGGTTAAATGGTTAGGGCAGTGAACTGCTACTTAAACCTTTTTAATAGCTATATTTTCATGAAGTCAACGATTTTTCTTGAATATGGACTGCAATAATTTCTCCTCACCTAAATTTTTATTTATAAAAGAAAAACACAATTTATTTTGAAACTGATCTGGCTAAGAGAATGAAAATTAGTTAACAAATACGACTCACTATTCAACAACATATGAACTATACCATTGGTTGTTTAGTCTAGTGACAAATAGGTGGAAGACAAAATAAAAGTCTCAAATTCAAGTATTTCTATGGGTTAATTTTATCTACAATTACTCTAAAATTACGTTTGTTGCAATACAATCACTAAACTAATATTTATTTTAAGGTCATCCACTATTGATTTTCATTCCCATACGGTCAATGTGGCGGGATTTCAGAAATACGGGCCGAAAAGATGACTAGGCATATAACGTCCGTAAAAAATGCCACGTAGATGCTAACGTGACTAGAAACGACCCGAAAACAGAACCAACCCGCTACCCGACCAGATTCAACCCTAACATTGGAAAATTCCCTAATCCATACATTTTCGACTTGTGGTGATAGATCCTGCTGTACCCATATTCAACAGTACCTTCTCCAAAAACCTCAATCATCATCACCATCCACAATCTATACAACAATATCCAAACCCATTTAATAAAAACAAAAAATATCTGGATTTAAGGAGATTTGTCATTAAACACTGTAGTTTCGACGAACATGTGCCATTTTTTCTTCACCAACGACAAGTCGACAATGGCGGCGGGTGTGAGAACTGGATGGTGCGGGGGTTGAGAAGGCGACGTTGGTGGCGTATTTAAGAAGCTCATGATGGTGATATTTTCAGAATTTGATTGCAGTGGGTGAGAACGACGCCTTTGAGTGATGGAGTAGAGAGAGAACCAAACTGAAAAAAGTTTCAGAGGCAAAGTGAAAAAGGTTTCGTACAGAGGTTAATGAGTTTGTTTGAATGGAGAGGATGGGTTCTGAGTTACTTTGAACAAGAAGGTCTACAAGATATGATAAAATTAAACCAGGGGACTTTTTTTCGTTTTTGCACAAAGGTCTCAATTTTGGTTGTTTTGGAGCTTACAGTTATGTGGTAGTATCGTAGTGGTGTTGAACTATAAAAGGGTCTGGAGAGGATGGGTTTTGAGTTACTTCGAACTGTTGGGTCGGCTTCGGTTCGGGTTGATTTTGGATAGTTTCCACGACAACATCCGAATCACATTTTTAAGGGACGTGACATGCTTAATCATCTTTCCGGTTTGACGATTTTCGAAATCTAGCTATAGTGATTGTCTGAAAATAAAAATCAATATTCAATAACCTTTCTAAAACAAATATGAATTTAATGACTCTGCTACAATAAATATAAATTTAGAGTGATCATAAATCAAATTAACCCGTATTTCTACTACCAATTTAGTGGGAGATGAATTGTTGGGCTCCTTAGATGTAATCCAAACTGGATGTTCGAAACAAAGTGCATAGGTGCTGGGTTGTAAGCAAAGATTGGGTCATAACCCATATTAGGAGGACTTGAAATAAAAAAATGGGCCCGCCCACGATGCGAATGTTCTCCGCGAAAATTCCATGCCGTGGCAGGGACCGTCTCCAACGAACGGAACACAATA
>CAODLS011800418.1:0-16358 GCA_948243855.1 Flueggea neowawraea | reverse complement strand
AATCCAAATCGTTCTTGTGTGTGAACCAATAGGCCCACTCGAAATTAGCAATGAGCCTCGTCCCAAACACTTGGGCCCAAAGTCTATAAGCGGTATCTAGTATTACATTATGTCAATCCAAAATCGAGTGGATTCGGTGATCTGTGTTAATCTTTCAAAGTTTGATATTTAGTTCTTTTGTCTCACGATATCTATATTAAGCATAAGGTATTGTCACATGTCAACCTTATATTACTTAATGTGTTTATTGATCCCAAGTAGATTGATATACAAATGAAATTGATAAACCCTTTTATCAATTCATTTGACTATGCATACATTCCATCAATCCTACTCATCAAGTGGCCTAGATATATCACTCTTCATAAGAGGAACAAATCCATCACTCTCACTATCACTCCTCTACAAGATTCATGACATATCCAATCATAGCTTTTATTGTTACCCTGTTACGGATAATGTTTGACTAAGTCAAAACATGTGATTCATAATGTTGGAATCGATAGTGAGTTTCAGTCAGAGGACTCAAACATCACCACTGTATAAAAGCTACTTGTGACATTGATCCATAAAGTGCTTTCATAGCGGGCCAGTCCAATACATGTTCCCTAATATGTATCTATTTTCTAAGTGATATCTCATATCCATAATCAGTAAAATATGATTATCCTCTTAACAACATACTAACCTTGGTTTGTTATCATTCCCATTATAACAATAGATTATGGACTTTTAGAATAGTATTCTTTTTACCTTATGATTTTACTATCAAGTCATATTCGATGACATAAGGAAGAATAAACCATTCATGGAAGTTTTATTGTCATAAACAATATTTTATTTCATAGATATGAAATAAAATGCCTCTTTATTAAATAATAAATATAATGATAATGTATATCAAAAATTGGACTATGACAAAAAACTTACAGAATCAACCCAGTTTTAGATGAAAAAACGACACTAGACTTCAGCATTCTCAAGCTAGTTAAATGTTGGCATTTGCACAATGATTGAAGCCTAAAGTTAGAAAAATCAAGCTATTAAGGCGGTTCCTTCCATGGTATATATTCAAGTTCCAACTCTACATGAAAAGAAAGATGGTCGGTCATTGTTATAAATAAAGAAAACTAGATGCCAGACAAAAACAGACATTATTTGGATTGACCCAGTTTTAAAGAAAAAAAAAATGGCCTTCATCATTCTCAGGATTTTTCAAAACTTCAGCATTTTCATGATCATGCAAAAGTTCAGCTTGTAAAGCAAGCAATGCTTCGTTCAGAAGCCCTTTGCAGAACAATTCTTGGCCTTCTTTCAAAAGATTAGGTGACCGATATCTAAGAACGCGTACTCTTCCCTCGAAGCATGTCAACGCCTTACAGTTTTTTCCTCATTTATAAATTTGTTGTATTTTTAAAAACAAACTATTATAACAACATTATTTACAGTCTGTTAATCATATGTTGGCTGAAGTCTTCTACCAATGCACTTACTTACAACCCTTTTTCTTTACTAAAAGCCAAAAAATGTCGGATGACAATTTTGGTTTCGACTGTTGTGGATAGATTCTGTCAGAAATTGAAGTTTAACCCAAAGATGACTAACCATTACATTGAAACTGTTTTGGAGCACAGGAGTGCCTCGAGATGCTATTTTACATGTGTTTGACGGGTTATGAATCGCAATAATGTGTTAATATAGTGTTTTAAGCATGGCTTTTTTTTTTTTTTATTGTAGTCGGAAAGATCTACTTGATGTTGTGTATGTGGTCAGTAAGAAATAACTACTTTAGAATTTCATGGGTTCTTAGATAATAGGCTTAACAGCTGACACTTAAGAATAGTTTGGGGATGGTATTGTCTTGCGCATGTGCTATATTTTAGGATTTCAATTCTCTTGAATTAGGAAGTTATGAGTACTGAAATTAGGTGTTTGACAAAATTTTAGAGAGTTAATTATGTGAAATGTCTCAATTAAAATTAAGATTATAATAAAAGAAATTTAAATTTGTTAAATAGGTGAATATTACATTTTTAAGTTTTAGTTTTGACATATGCCATTTTTTTAAAATTTGATTAAGAAATACCAGATGAAATCAAATAAAACTGAAGTTCTCGTCTTATTTTATCAATCTTTTCTCTCTCATCATTTTCTCTCTCTTGTCTTCTCTCAACTGTGTCTTTGTTCACTCCCCCTCTTAGGTTTGTCTCTCTCCCTGTCCCGTCCTCTCTCTCTCCTTACTTCACCTCCTCACAACAAAGATCTAGCCACCGTAGACCATCTCTCTGCCTCTCCCATCCTCTCTCTTTGCACAAATCGAGCCACCGTCAACAGTCTTACCTTCGAGCACGATTGAGAACGAGAACGCGGAGGTGACAACAAAACGCGACAGAGATCTGGAAGGAAACGACCGATCTGGTTCATATATCGAAGACTTGGAAGGCTTTAAACAGTCGCTGCCTCTGTCGTGGTTGGGATTAATATTTAAATTGATTTTTTTTACAAATATTTTATAAATTAATCTTAAATTGCCAAATTGTGAAGAAATTCAATGTTTGGCAACCAAGTACATTGACAAGCAGAAGTCGACCCTATTATCAGGAGTTGTGTTTTGCTGAGTTTGCTTCTTTTGTGCAGGTGTTGCGTCAGATGCCATGGACGATGAAGAGGTGATAGGTTGCATTTTAGTCATATTTAATATTGAATTTTATGTTTGTTTTACATCATAAATTGTTGTTATTCGTGTCTTTTTATGTTTTTATACTTTTTTGGTGTTTTAGGTGAAACGTTGGTGAAATGTATGGATTTGAATCGATTTTGGGCACATTCTAGCTTGAAGGGTACTTCAGCATGGCCATGGTGAAGCGATACGTTGACTGGGTTGACTACGTATGCATTTGGCTGCATGTTTTCAAAGTTGGGCCTCGATTTTTTAGCCTCATGGACGTGTATGAGGGCTGCTAATCTATTTTTGCTGCTAGGGCAAAACAATTGACCTAATTATTATTATTTTTAATTACTTTGGAGTGTAATTAGGGTTTCCTTATTAGTAGACATATAAATACTCTTTTATTTTGGATTAGACTCTTTCTCTCATTTTTTTTCTATTCTGAAGAACATAACCTGGGCAGCAAGGAATTCTCTTGATTTTTGGCTTTCTTCTTGCATTATGTGTAACTAAAACAATCTTCTAGTTGAGGTATTTCTGAAATTCGATCCATTATTGTCGTGAGACTCTTGTTTTATTTGTTATAAAGCTTATCGAATATTTATTCAATCTTTGTACCTTAGTTCCTTTATTATTGCTCATATTAATTGCATAATTCAGCCGGTTGTGTGATTGAATGAGTGGTATATCATTATTTAGGATTAGTAGTGTGTTACATTAATCCTTATATAGGTAACAAACAACGTGGATATATGTGGTATGGGCATTGTTCATTGTTGCGAGGTTGAATAATCTAGTTTAAATGAATCATGTCGTTTTTGGTTTCACTGACTAGGATAGAGGTCTTTTTAATCCGTACTACTGCAATAGATTAAATCTTGTCAGGGCATCCCGGGGCTATTGAAAAATTAAGAAGAGATTGGTTAATCGAGTGCGTCACCATTAGCTATAACTCTGTCTATTCGAAGGCTTAATAATTATCTTTTGTGTCTATGATCGACTAAATGGATTGAACGGATGAAATACCTTGGTTAGGCTTTCCTATTATTGAATTTCTTCTCATTTTTATTGTTGCAAATTATTTCTTAGTTCCCAATTTTCACTTGTGTTTCATTTTGATTTTTGGCATTGCTTACATTTTCATCGATTTTATTTATTTTATTTTTCTGGCACGACATTTAAACATTTATGTACCAGTCTCTGTGGTTCGACCATTCTTACTACTATACTTCATTCAGAGTGTTTCGAAGCAGGTTAATATTATTTTGATGGGTTTGACACCCTATCAAATTTGGCGTCGTTGTCGGGGACTGGTATTTCAGATTTTGTTTATTTGCTTTACTATTGATCTATTCTCTTTGTTGTATGAACTCTTTTGTGTTTGCAGATAGTCTTCTGTACGATCTGAGATATAGAGGACTACTAAACAGTTGAGAAGAGAAGCTAGGTTACGCAGAACACAAGCTACTAGTTTTGAGACTTTGGTGTCTGAACTGACTAAAAACATTGTTAATACTGATTTCGGCACAGGAATTGAGATGGCTGAAATTTTTCAAGCTCCTCTAGGAGGTCATGCTGTAGTTCAACCTGAAAGAACTCTGAGGGATTTAGTTGCGCCACCTATTGCTCAACAGCGTCTTTGCATCCAGTACCAACCTTTGGATGTTCCATTTGAGTTAGAATCTGGCTTGATACAACTCTTGCCGAGGTTTCATGGGATAGAGAATGAGGATTCGAACAAGCAATTGAAAGAATTCAATGTTGTATGTTCCAACTGCAGACCTCAAGGCATTCCAGAAGATCAAACCAAGTTAAGAGCTTTTCCCTTTTCATTAGCCGATCGAGCTAAGGAGTGACTATTTTACTTGCCGCCGGGTTCAGTTGATACATGGGCAGAATGGTTCAGTTGTTCTTGGAAAGGTTGTTCCCAGCCTCTAGGGCCGCCAATCTCAGGAGAGAGATATGTAATATCAGACAGAAAGATACAAAGACTTTATATGAGTACTGGGAAAGATTCAATAGACATTGTGCAAGTTGCCCACAACACGATATTTCTGACCAACTTTTAATTCAATATTTTTATGATGGTATTCTTTCTTTGGAACTCAGGATGCTAGATGTAGCAAGTGGTGGGGTGATAATCAGTAAGAAACCTAGGCAGATTCGAGAATTAATTTCAGTTATGGCTGCAAATTTGCAGCAATTTAGTTCCAAAGTCGAATCCTCTACTAGGCGTGTCAATGAGGTAAACCTTAAACCTTCTACTTTTGATTTAAAGTTTGACGATATGTCTTCTATATTGTAATAAACTATAGATGTGGTGAATAAACTGGCTATTGGACAAGAGAAATTGGCTCAGAAGTTTAAGGCACAAGTATGTGGAATATGTGGAGTACAAGAACACCCCACTGATGCGTGCTCATCTTTGCAGGAGGATGAAGTTGCTGATGTTAATGCTTTGAGAGGATATGTTTAGAATTCTTGAAAGAAATATGACCCTTATTCCAATACATATAATCCAGGATGAAGGGATCATCCAAATTTGAGGTATGGAAATAATGGGAACAACTTCAACAATTTGGCCCAAAGGATCAGAATTCAGCTCCTCCTCGTAATGATAGGATTCAATCATTGGAAGAAATTGTGAGGTCGTTGCGGTTTCCACATAATCGAGTATTTCAGAGTTGAATGATCAAATTAGCAAGTTAACCACTTTTGTTAACAAGCTTGAAAATAGAGGAAAATTGCCTTCCCAACCTGATGTTAACCCAAGGCAGAATGTAAGTGCAATTTCTCTTTGAAGTGGAAAATAAATTCCCAGTTCAGACGCGACATCACTTCAGCATGACCATGCTAAAGCCACTGCGACAGAACCAAAAAATTCAAAAAATTCCAGAAACGTTCCAGTAGTGGGGAATCCTGAAAGGTCGCCTTTTCCACATAGATTAATGAAGAAGAAGAAGAAGAAGAAGAAGAAGAAGAAGAAGAAAAAGGCTTTGGATGATCAAGAAGTGTTGGAAACATTAAAGAAGGTTGAGATTAATATTCCTCTACTTACTGCAATCAAGCAAGTGCCTAGATACTGCAAGTTTCTGAAAGAATTATGCACGGGTATGAACAAGCTAAAGGGGAACAAGCTATAGGAGAGACGGTTTCAGCGGTGCTTCAGAAAAAGATGTATGTCAAGGAAAAATACTCAGGTATGTTCACTATACCATGTAAGATAGGCAATGTAGGAATCGAAAAGGCTATGTATGATCTTGGTGCTTCAATTAATTTAATTCCTTTATCTGTTTATTCCATATTAAATATTGGTCCTTTGAAGCAAAATGGTGTTGTATTGACTTTGGCTGACTGTTCTAGTGTTTTTCTTGAGGGTGTTCCGGAAGATGTTTTGGTGTAGGTGAACGATCTAGTTTTTCCTGCATATTTTTATGTTCTAGGTATGGAAGATGATGGAACCTCTAGTTCGAGATTGTTTCTTTTAGGAAGACCCTTCCTCAAGACAACAAGAACGAAAATAGATGTGCACGAAAGGACTCTGTCTATGGAATTCGATGGTGCTAGGATCAACTTCAGCATTAAAGATGAAATGAAACATCCGAATGATATTTCTTCTGTTTTTGCTATTGATTCTTCTTACCTATTGACAAATTTTTTTTTGGAATTGCATTCTAATGATTCTTTGTAGGTTGTGTTAATTGGAAGCATTACAGAAAAAGACTTGATCGAATTGAGTGACTCATGGGTGTTGTTGTTGGCCTTGAACCATGCCATAGTCGATTTCCAAGCTATGCCTGCACATTTTGTAGAGACACAATGTTTTTCAGTTGCTGCTTTAGAAAACAAGCTCGTTCCCTCCATTGTCAAGCCGCTCGAATTTGAGTTGAAAGTATTGCCTGAGCATTTGAAATATGTTTTCCTAAGTGACTCGAACACACTTCCTATTAGTATTTCTAATAAACTCACACTGCAGGAGGAAGACATGTTAGTTCGAATTCCCAGAGACAATAAGGAAGCAATCGGTTGGACCATTGCTGATATAAAAGGCTTAAGTCCTTCTATTTGCATTCATAGAATATTATTAGAAGATGACTGTAAACCATGCACGCAACCACAAAGGCATCTCAATCTACCCATGATGGAGGTTGTGAAAAAGGAAATTTTAAAGCTCCTTGATACAGGTGTAATCTATGCAATTTCTGACAGCAAATGAGTAACTCCAACACAGGTATTTCCTAAGAAAACTGGTATTACTGTTGTTGAAAGTGAACAAGGTGAGTTGGTTCCAACTCGAACTCCTAATGGTTGGCGTGTTTGTATAGATTATAGGAAGTTGAACACTGCTACACGAAAAGATCATTTCCACTTTCTTTTATTGATCAAATGTTAGAGCGCCTGGCTGGTCAGACTCACTACTGTTGTTTGGATGGTTATTCCAATTTCCATCAAATTCCTGTCCCCCAGAAGACCAAGAGAAAATGACATTCACATGTCCCTTTGGCACCTTTGCTTATAGACGCATGCCCTTTGGTCTTTGCAATGCACTAGCTACGTTTCAGAGATGCATGGTAAGCATATTTCTTGACTATGTTGAGAATTTCATTGAGGTTTTTATGGATGATTTTATTGTGTATGGAAATTCTTTCACATATTGTCTAGAAAATTTGAATAAAGTTCTGAAGCGTTGTATTAAAACAAATTTGGTGCCTAATTATGAAAAAGGCCATTTCATGGTTGATCAGGGAATTATTTTGTGTCATGTAGTTTCGGCAAGGGGCATAGAGGTTAATAGAGATAAGGTTGATATTATCAAATCATTGCCTTACCCCCGCAACTGGCGGGAAGTTCATTCTTTTCTTGGTCATGCAGGTTTTTACAGGAGGTTCATTAAAGAATTCTCGAAGATTGCACATCCATTGAGTGAGTTATTGAAGAAAGATGCAATTTTTTAGTTCAATGATGCTTTCAAAGTGGTTTTTGATGTTTTGAAAGAAAAGCTCATATCTGCTCCAATCTTGCATGCTCCAGATTGGGATCTTCCTTTCGAGTTGATGTGTGATGCGTTGAACCATGCCGTAGGAGCGGTTATTGGTCAGAAAATTGGACAAGATCCACACGTGATATACTCTGCGTCCAAGACTTTGGATCCATCTCAATCCAATTATTCAACCACAGAAAAGGAGATGCTTGTTGTTGTGTTTGCCTTGGAAAAATTTAGATCATATTTATTGGGCACAAAAGTTGTGGTTTATTCAGATCATGCTGCTCTTAGACATTTAATGAACAAAAAAGATGTTAAACCACGACTAATTTGATGGATTTTGTTGTTATAGGAATTTGATATTTGAGTTAGAGACAAGAAAGGGGTTGAAAATTTAGTGACTAACCATCTCAGTAGGCTTCCTAACATACCAGAGTCAGAAATTGCCATCTCTGCTGAATTTCCTAATGAACATTTATACACGATGAGCACTTCAACATGGTCATGCCGAAACCCCTGGTATGCTGATATTGTTAATTATTTAACTAACCATGATTTTCCTGAAGGCTATAGCAGATCTCAAAGGGATAAGATGAAAAGTGATGTCAAATATTATATTTGGAATGACCCATACCTTTGGAAGATGTGCTCGGATCAAATCATTCGTAGGTGTGTGCCCAAATCTGAAATTCGTTTAATATTGCAATTCTGTTATTCTTCACCTTGTGGTGGTCATTTTGGACATAATCGAACAACAAGGAAAGTGCTTGAATCAGGTTTGTATTGGCCCGAAGTTTTTAAGGATTCATATGCATTTTGTAAAGCTTGCGATTGTTGCCAACAAGTTGGAAACATAAACCAACGACATGAAATGCCTCAAACACCTATTCTTGTTTGTGAAATATTTGATATTTGGGGTATTGATTTTATAGGTCTGTTTCCATCTTCTTTTGGCAATCAATACATTATACTTGTTGTTAATTATGTCTCGAAATGGGTAGAAGCAAAAGTTGCCCTAACTAATGATGCTCGTGTTGTTGTAGATTTCTTGAGAGCTAACATCTTTACCAGATTTGGTACGCCAAAAGCTATCATTAGTGATCGTGGGACACATTTTTGTAATCGAGTGGTGGAAGGAGTATTCAAGAAATATGGTGTTACCCATCGAATATCCACCGCTTACCACCCACAAACCAATGTGCAAGCTGAAGTGTCTAATCGGATCATCAAATGTATTCTTGAGAAGATGGTTAACCCAAACCATAAGGACTAGAGTATGCGCCTCGATGATGCACTTAGGGCTCACAAAAAAACATATAAAACTCCTTTAGGTATGTTACCTTATCGTCTTGTGTATGGTCAATCATGTCACCTTCCTATTGAGATTGAACACATGGCGCATTGGGCCGTGAAAGAGTGCAACACGAATTATGATGAAGCCGGGCAGCAGCGGAAATTTCAACTCCAAGAGCTTGAAGGAATTCGGAATTACGCATATGATAATGAAGCAATTTACAAGGCCAAGTCCAAAGCTTTCCATGATGGCCAACTCATCTATAAACGACTCAAGGTGGGTCAAAAGGTACTTCTATTTGATTCCACTTTGAAACTTTTTGTAGGAAAGCTTCGTTAGAAATGGGTTGGTCCATTTGTAGTTGTTCATGTTTATTCTCATGGTGTCGTGGATATTCAAAGCATCAAAACTGGTAAGATTTTCAAGGTTAATGGGCAACGCTTGAAACCATTTTATGAAGGGTTTGTCTCTCGTTTAGTTGAAGTCGATTATGTTTGTGAACCCCATTACAACTGAACATAGCTTAGTCCAGCTAAGACAACGTAAACGAAGCACTTCTTGGGAGACAACCCAAGGTTTTTATGATTTTTCTTTGTTTTTGACTGTTCGAATAAATTCATCGATTGTTTGCTATAGTAAAAAATTTTGTGCGCTTTCATGTTATTGATTGATTTTTTCAAGGATTTAATAGCATTTGTATTGGAGAGCAGGTAATGAAAAATTAGCATTTGGGTTGCAAAATCAAGTGGGAGGAGCATACAGAGGAAGAAATGCGAAAAAGAAATAGACACGTGCGTGTTGGGCTAAAACGCAGACACCCTACAAAAACGGCTCAAAATAAAAAAATAGATGAAACGCTGCTATTCCAAGCAAAATGCAGCGCATCACGGAGGCCGCCTCACTTATCTGAATGACGCCGTTTTTTCCTAAAGACCAGTGTGCCCCTCCTAACGGTGTTATTTTGCAAGGACGCAGGGACAGAAATGGAAACAAGGGTGTATGGGTCATTTGCTCCAAATTTCCACAGCTTTACTCACAAATTTGGACCACTGCAGCCATCAAACATCCAAAATTTTCTTCCTCTTGTTCTCCTGTTCCATAACAACACAAACCCACACCAAACCCTATCAATTTTCATCAACTTCAATCCTCAACCATGCCCATCACCAAAGAGCAAGCCCGTTGGCGCGGTGGACCACAACCATCCGTCAGCACCTTCTGTCGCCACTCCAGACTGACTCATCTCGCCGAAGTCAGGCTTTGTCAAGAACAGCTCACATTGCTCCTAGTCGTCGCTCTTCAAGGCTCCAAAAAAGTCTTCCTACTCAAGTCGCATCACCTTCTTCGTCCTCCTCTGAAACCGAGACTCATCCAGATGTGGTCTACGTTGATAGCTCCTTCATCCATGACAACCAGTCACCTCCACCCATTGCCGAGCCACAAGAAGCATCAATGGCTGAAGTGTCACGCCGCTCTCGTACTCCGCCCGAGGTACCACAACCACATTCGGATATTGATCTGGATGCACCCGCCTCAAATCAAAACAAAACTCGCCACAAACAGGGCATGCATGTCCGCAGAAATAACCTGAACAACAATTTTTACGAGTTCACCTGTAAGTCTCATCGTGACATGTTGTCTTGGGTACGTATTATGACTATTGTTCCTGTTAGGGTGATTGATCATGTTGCTCTTATCCGCCTCATTGTTGCTGATCAATTTATTGACTTGGTTCGTTCTGTTAACTTAACTGTTTTCTCACGACTGATTTGCCTACATATTCTGAGCTTGTTTTAGAATTTTATTCAACTTTTGAATTTAATGTGAAGGCTAACTCTACTGTTCGTACTGAGGTTGCAGTTAAGTTTTGACTTTGTGGTGAGCATATATCTATGTGTGTGATAGATTTTAATCTTGTTTTAGGACTTATTGATGATGCTCATGTTGCTTCTAATGCATATTTGATTGACTTGGTTGATTATCCCAATAAGTTTAATGCCTCTGAATTTTATGCCCAAATCTCTGTTGACCCGAACCCTTACAAGCCTCGCTTTTCAAAAGCCAACACATTGTGTGATCCAGTTCATAGAATTTTTCCGCGTTTCATGGTTTTTAATTTTTCAGGACGCCATGATAACAGTAACGTTCTTTCTAAGATTGAATTGTTTTTCATTTGGTGTGCTGAACATGATATTCGGGTGAATATGGGGTATCTTCTTTTAACTCAGTTGAAATATATTGTCACACAGTTGAAAACCAAGAAAAAGAATTTGATTATGGGACCCTTTGATTACTTTCATTGCTATCCATGCATGTGATCTTCCTGAGTCTAAGCCACTTCTCACCAAGCATAACTTGGTAGAAGTGCTAGATTTTCGTGCTTTATAGAGAATACATATCATCCGACTCACGGCTCAAAGCGATCAGTATGCCTTCTTACCAGTTGAGGTTGGCCTCCATGATTTCGTTCCGTCACCTCCAAACTTAGATGCCGATAGACTTGAGCAGATGGAAGCTCGGCAAATTCGCATGGAGGCACATCAAAACGACATGGCCAATCTTCTTCAGTCATTGGTTACCATCGTCCGGAGGATTGATCGGTACATTGATCAATCTTGTGAGCTCCCTCGTCGTTCTGATGATTAGTCACCACCGTTTCCCCTATCTAGAGAAGCATTTTTCTTCCCTCTCTCTCACTTTTTATTTTTATTGCCTTTAATTTTTACATTGTGGCAATGCAAGTTTTAAGTATGGGGAGGGTTTTTGTGACTTTTTTTTTTTCTGTTTTTGTGATTTTTGTGAATTTTTTTGTGATTTATTTTGCATGTGTTTCACATAGATGCATGTTTTGCATGACATATTTGTCTTTTCTGCATGCTTTTCACGTACTACAATGCATTCTAGCATGCCCATGCCACATATACTGTTGCATCTTGTGTGCTCATGTTTAATTTTTATTTGCATTTGTGTGCTGCATAGTTGAATTCCCTACTAATTTTTACAATGTTTGGTGTGAGATTGTCCCTAAGTATTAGATTATTTGGAACTTTAGGTATCTTAAGGTCCAAAAATCCTAATATACCCATTTGTACAAAATTTAAATTTCTATGCATCTTAAATTCAACATTAAACAGTCCCTAGTAATAGAGCCAACAGGAATTCATAGTTGGATTCACACAACAACCCGTGAGCATTTGAGACATATATACTTTATTTTGTTGATGTGTGACATTCATAGTAGGACTTTGTTGGGACTTGTTATAAAGTGCATTTCGAAGACCACACTGTTTTGATTAAGACACTGAAACGACGAAAGACATTGTTTGTTAACCACTTGTTTTTATCTTTTTTTCTTTTAATATCTACCTTTTATGTTTATCCATTGTTTACCCCTTTTGAGGCTAAGACTTTTTCTTTGTTTTAAACCCGTTTTGACCCATTATTTTTTGTTCAAGACCTTCAACAATGACACCTTTAAGTTGAGATGTTTCTATATGTGATACTTTGCCAAATTATTTTGTATGTTGATGCCAATATATTTTATTTATTTAGGCATATCATATATGTGATTTTGTGCTCGTATTGTAAAAAATACACGGCTGCCCAATTCTTATGTAATGTTTGGACAGTGGCGTTGCTTTATTCAATAAAAAGAAAAAAAATGAAAAAAAAGGAAGAATAAATGAAGTAAAGCAACATAGAGAAAGTAAATGGTGTTGGGAGCCTTGTATCATTGAGCATAGACATGTATTTGTGTTATTTCGACATTAGCTTGGTATGTTTTTTTTATTGGAAATGTATCACTTGTTCTCATCATTCTCTCTCAACTTATTCAACCCATGTTTTTAAGCCACATTATAAGCCTTTTAAAGTCCTTTTTTTATCAGTGTTTTGGTGGAATTTATTAGTGGTTACGATTTGAGTTTATGCCAAGTCTTGGAAAGCCTTGCTACGAGTGAGAGCGTAAATTATTCACCTAAATACTTGAGAAATAGAGTGAAACTTGTGAGGGTGTGAGTTTGGCTATCTTTGTTGGGGGCATTACTAGTGTGGAGACAATCTCCTTTTAGGTGATTATCGGTTGTCCTAGCGATGGTTATGTTTTATTTTGAATATTCGAGGCATGTCGATTTGGATTTAACACTATGTGGGGGTAACAAGGATGCTTGTGTTTTGAGATTCTTAATTGCTCTAAGTTATAAAATGCTTAAGGACAAGCATTGTTTAAGTGTGGGATATTTGATAGGTTGAATTTTATGCATATTTGATATTGCATTTTATGTTTATTTTGCATCATAAATTGTTGTTATTTATGTATTTTTATGTTTTTATGCTTCTTTGGTGTTTCAGGTGGAACATTGGTGAAATGCATGGATTTGGAGCGATTTTGGGCACATGCCAGCTTGGAGGGCACTTCAGCATGGCCATGCTGAAGCGATGTGTTGACTGGACGTGTATGAGGACTGCTAATCTATTTTTGTTGCTGGGGCAAAACAATTGACCTAATTATTATTATTTTTAATTATTTTGGAGTGTAAATTAGGGTTTCCTTATTAGTAGACATATAAATACTCTTTTATTTTGGATTAGACTCTCTCTCTCTCTTTTTTTCTATTATGAAGAACACGACCTGGGCAGCAAGGAAATCTCTTGATTTTTGGATTTCTTCTTGCATTATGTGTAACTAAGCAATCTTCTAGTTGATGTATTTCTAAAATTAGATCCATTATTGTCTTGAGACTCTTTTTTTATTTGTTATAAAGCTTATCGAATATTTATTCAATCTCTTTACCTTAGTTCCTTTATTATTACTCATATTAATTGCATGATTCGGCCGGTTGTGTGATTGAATGAGTGGTATATCGTTATTTGGGATTATTAGTGCATCACATTAATTCTAATATAGGTAACAAACAACATGGATGTTTGTGGTTTAGGCATTGTTCATTGTTGTGAGGATGAATAATCTAGTTTAAATGAATTACGACGTTTCGAGTTTCACTGACTAGGATAGTTGTCTCTTTAATTCGTACTGTTGCCATAGATTAAATCTGTCAGGGCATCCCGACGGTTGTCTATTGGTTAGGGAAGTAGTTTGCAGGGCATCCCAGGCTATTGAAAAATTAAGAAGAGATTGGTTAATTGAGTGCGTCACCGTTAACTATAACTCTGTCTATTCGAAGGCGTAATAATTATCTTTTGTGTCTATGATCGACTAAATGGATTGAACGGATGAAATACCTCGGCTAGGCTTTCTCCTTATTGAATTTCTTCTAATTTTTATTGTTGCGAATTATTTCTTAGTTGCTAATTTTCACTTCTGTTTCATTTTGATTTTCAGCATTGCTTACATTTTCATCAATTTTATTTATTTTATTTTTCTGCCGCGGCATTTAAACATTTTTGTACCGGTCTCTGTGGTTCGAACATGCTTATTACTATACTTCGTTATGAGTATTTTGAAGCAGGTTAATATTATTTTGGTGGGTTTGACACCTTATCAAGATGATATTCGATTTGAAGATTTGTGTTGATATGAACTGGTTTTTGTTTAATATGATCTGCTTGATATGAAGCATTTGCGCGATGCTGTATTTTTTTTTTTAAATAAAAGTGTTGATTGAACTTTGCTTGGTTGAATTGGTATTGGCGTTCTTATCAGCGGAGTTTGGTATTGGTGGTATGAGTGGTGGAGATAGGTTTTGCTGCAACAGTTTTGGATTTGATAAGTCGGCTAGGGTTTCGTGGCGGATTTGGAGGCTAAGGTTTGGTAGACTTTCAAAGACCTCTTTGAAGACCTTATGAAGACCTCATTTGAATACAATTGAAAACCTTCTTAAGATCTCTGAATACATTTTGAAGATCTTCAAAAGCTAAGCATAACCTAAAATGTTGAAGATTCCTGAGAATGATGGAGTGCAATGTTTTTTTTTGTCTCAAACTAGGTCACGTCAAGTCCATTTTGGGTCTAAAATTGGGAAAATCACACTTTTATTAGAAAATAAAATTCTATTTTTAACAAGTGTCATCCAAATATTTCAATTTCTTAAAATGCCAAAAAAATAAAATTGAGTTGAAAATTGCCATATTCGAGAGAAATCACGATATTTTAGCGTGAAATTAATTTTTTCACAAAAAATATGTTTTTTCAGTAGGTCTTCAGAAGATCCCTTGTCATCTAGACGTAACACATGGCTCAGACAATATTTCAACTCTACATACTGGTCACCATTTTGTTCAAATATCTCTCTAGATTTACATACCTAGATCTTGTCATTGTGTAAGCAAGTTTCTCACAGTTTTCTAGTTTGCGTATGTGAAATAGAACTTGAGTATGTGAGTTTTATTTGATTCCCAGATTGGATACGTTGCAGGTGATTTGCATACGCTAGCTTAATGTTTGCATACTTTGTCAATCATCAAAACTTAAAAGGATTTTAATGTTGATCAGATTTGGTATAACAATTTCTATCTTTTTTATGATGACAAAATGTCACGACCCGAGTTGGTCCGGTGACCGGCATATAAGGTGAACTGTCTATCGAAGCCCAGCTCATCTCGCACAAGCCTCGGAGATACATATATTGTACCCAAACAATCATTTATCAAAACATTCATTGAATATAATATGATATATAAGAAAAGATTATAGATATTTTTTATAGTAAGTTCAATATCCAAAATACAAAAGTATAGCTCAGTATCCCCACAGCAACTCGGTATGGAACTCTAGTAACAAAATAGAAAAATAGAGCCCAAACAAGGGCACTCAATGAATAGCAAGGAATGCCTCACTGGTGATGAGATGTCGAACAGATGTTGAGCGTCAAAATATATCTATAAGACAGGTAAAGAAGATAGACAAAAATAAAATGGGAGTTAGGGCCCAGTGAGGAAACAACACTCCAGATTGCCTCATACGTGCCTCACAAAGACAATTTTGAAATCCGTTCAAAAGATACCGCACACATACATACTAATATAATACGTATACACACTAAATATGTAATATCTTTTAGAAAACGTTTTACCAAAACGTTCGCATTCAAAGTAGACAACATGCATTCAGACAGTATAAGAGTATATATATATATATAACATATTTAGAATATGCAACTAGAGCAGACTGAATAGAATAGTATTGTGGACTCCGCCACCAGACATAACAGATCATGTATCTGGCCGGATACACAGTCACTCCTTTACCCTGGTAACTAGGGCCTTTACAGAGCATTAATATATCAAAGGTTACGTACCCCGTAATTAGGTGTCCAATATCAGAGTATATATATTAAAATAATAAGACACATTCATGCAAAATAAATTTCCATATTTTCAAAAAACATATATATATATATATATATATATATATATATATATATATATATATATATATATATATATATATATAT
>CAODLS011800105.1:0-15576 GCA_948243855.1 Flueggea neowawraea | reverse complement strand
ATGGCCTAAATGGGTTAGGGTGACAGCGTTTAAAACATACACAGACCAAAATGCATCATTTCAACATTTTATAAGGCTAACGTATGTTATTCTGAAGTTAAAGTACATTATGGGCTTAACGTACATTACCAATTTGCTTACATACGTTATCGGGGTCAAAAATGTATCTGGAAGCATCAAATCTGAAAAATCAGCACTTAACATACGTTAGAAATAGGCTAACGTACGTTAGCCATGATTAACATATGTTACGAATTGGTTAACGTACGTTGATCATATCACCCAGATAACGTACGTTGATCATATCGCCCAGATAACGTACGTTACCTTGTTTTCTAATGTACGTTATGAATTGGCACTAATCGTTAGATGTTTCTCGTTTGCGCACTTATTTAGATCAACCTCAGGGTCTCAAAAACACATTCGCTAACCATCATCAAACATCCAAACATCATCTCAAAGACCTAATTATCACTAAAACATTCAAGGATCAAATCTGAGTTGAACAAATAGCTACTGGGAATCAAGTCGGTATCAACGGGGTATTACATGCTTCCCCCCTCAAAACAACTAGACCAAGGTAGCTACAGATATACTCCAAGTACCAATGTCCCCCAAATCTCCACTTTTCATCAAACTTTAATACTTAATATTTGAAATTGAATCTAAGTCTCCAAATCAAAACATAACATGAAATTCTAACATATCAACCCATAAGAGATCTTTCAAGGCTCTAGGTCACTCAAGTCCAAATATACAAACAAACAGAGGTATTCCAGAATTACTAATACAATTTGACTCCCAAATCTAATCATATCCTTGTAATCAAGTGTTGAAACCAAACTTAAGTCTCCAAATCAGAGCGTAATCCAGAATCATGAACATATCATCCACAAAGAAGTAGACTATGATTCTACTAACACTCCAAATCATTCATTCCCAAATATGCAGACATGCAAAAGATGTGACAGAATATGCGTAATATCTCGTTTGTTCTAACCAAAATCCGATGGTATTTTGCCTTGGACTTTGAAGTAATTTGAGGTTTTGAGACATTAATCTTGGGCAGGAATGTTTTAGCGGTGATGTTCCGTGTGTAAGACATGTTGAAGGTCCTCTACGTGCATTGAAGATGGCTCTACGTACGCAGATCGATGCCTGATGACAGGTCGTGGGCGTGCCTAAGCACGTCTGTGTGCGTGGAGAGTGTGTTGGAGGAGGTTATGCGTGTGTTGAAAATTTTTTGGATGTAAGCCACGAGTAAGGGAAGCCATCTACGTGCATAGTGTATGTGGTGTGCACGTTGATTTTGAATCTAGGGGTTAAATGTCATCAGATCTGCGATCTATATACGTTGAAGCTTCATCTACACACGTAGACCTTGATCAATGTGTGTAGAAGGAGGCACATCGCACGTAGGATTGTTTTGATGGTCCATTTTGCATGCCACACAGCACTTCGTTGTCAAAGGCTTATAAATACCCCCAAATAAGGCATTCTCGGCATTTACTCCCCCAACCACCAAAATTACTCCAGATATCAGCTCTCTCCCTCTCTCATTGCTCTTCCATCCATCCTTTTTTCTTATTTGAGGTAAGAAACGTTTGATGATTCCTTCTTTACGTCATTTTTTGTTCTACATTCACTCATCTAAGATTTTTTCGAAAATGAGTGTTGAGTTTATATCTATTCATTTTGTGTTTAAAGGAGTTAAATATTGTTAGATTAAGGATGTTTAAGGTTGAAATCATGGGATTTTAACTTTAGTTTTGGGAGATTTCATGTTTGAATGAAATGGGTTTATTCCGAGCTAGAGATTTAGATTTTGGTGAATTTCTTGTTGAATCTGAAGTTGTTTCTATTGTATAAGGTCAGATCTGATTTAGGAATGCTTTAATTTTAGTTGGGCTTTGTGATTGGACAGATCATTCATCATGGGTTCGAGAATCCAAATTTGAGGGTGAAGAATCTTGATGATTCTGAGTTGGGTTGTCAAAGTAGGTGTTAGATTCATGATCAGCAGCTCAATTATAGTTTGTGTGTGTGACCGGTCAGTTGGGCATTGATCAAATTCAGAGTTAGCATATTTTTGGGTTCTAACGCCGTTAAGGCTAAGTTAGCATTTACATTGCATGCATACATTTGGTGCCACCACAATACCAGTACCCTATTCTGATCAGTATGATGTGATTTATTTGTTTCAGCTTCTTATGCCTGTCGGCACTACTAGCCAGGTACCAATAGTGCTTGATTGGAGTTCAGTTTGGTTACCAGGTGAGTGTGGTAGCAACTTCAGACACATAGGTTGTGTCTTTCAGAACTTATATATTTTGTTGTGTTCAGACCATATATGTAATCTGACTAATTAATAAGTGGAAATTATAAGAAATCAAATTATGTGTAATAAGAAAATTCAGTTATCAGTATGGACATTAGTATATGTCCTTTATCAGTATCCGTATTAGTTATCAGTTGTGCATGCTTGCTATCAATATAAGTTATATATAATCTGTTGATTTGGGACACTCAGCTAAAGAGAGATGTAGCCTATGGTATATCATTGGTTAGTTATATCCAGTTACCAGGGTTAGTGGTAACATGTGTGTTAGAGAAAGAACACGATATAAGTTATATCCAGTTACCAGGTTAGGTGGTAACCCATGTGTCTAGCACAAGCACACGAGATCAGTTATATCCAGCTACTAGGGTTGGTGGTAACCCGTGTGTTTAGAGAAAGTACACAAGGTCAGTTATATCAGATGGCGTTGCCACATCATATCAATTCAGTTCCATCCCTATCAAATATTCAGTACTTATATATATATATATATATATATATATATATATATATATGAGTTGAAATCTTATGCATGTTGTATGATGTTTGTTGAGGTTGCGAAAGTTTTCAGAAGTGAGTTTTGAAAGCTAGAATATACTTCGAGTGTATATATATGTATTCAGTATATCGCATGTGACATTTGCAAAATGTTTTCAAAACGGTCTGTGTGATGCATGTATGAGGAGATCTGAAGTGTCGCCCTTCACTGAGATTTCTCACCCCCTTAGTATTTTTTCAGGTGCTATTTGACACAGCGAGCATCCGGCATTTAGAAACTCAGTGACGCGTCAGTGATTTGGTTAGTTGATGCCCTTTTGCTCTGGCTTCTTTATTTTGATAGGGCTCTGCACCAAATGCTAGTGGGTTACTGGGTTACATTTTGATTTTTGGGCATTAATCTTACATGTATACTATTCGTATTTATATTCTTGAATTATATATATATATATATATATATATATATATATATATATATATATATATTGTTGTAATCATTTTATACTTGCATGTATGTCAAATGATTTTTTGGTTAGTATATTTGTTATCTGATGCTTGTGCGAGATGGTCCGGGCCTCCGATTCAGATCATCTTGTACGCCTGTCATGGTTTAAAAATGTGTCGTGACAAAGGTAGTATCAGAAAAATAGGTTTCATAACTCTTTGGTAGTTGTGTACTCTGATACCAAAGGTGGTATCAGAGCACTAGGTTTCGTATGGTTTGGGATGGTGTAGAGCATAGGTATCTTTGATCGATTTAGCTTGATTTGCTTATGTATACCTTTTTAAGAAAGTTCATGGTATTGTGGCAATCAGTGGTGTTTGGCATATGCATATGTGTTTGTTGTCTGGTTTGTGTAGATATGGATCGAGGTGGTTGTCGCCGACCTTCTAGTAGGCCTAGGCTCGTGCCTGTGGAAACTGCAGTCCATTTTGTAGCCGACCATCACGATTATCACAGTGCGCCGAAGGTTTTAGCACCTCAGTCGATACCTCAGCAGCAGCAGCCACAGCCTCAGCCGGTACTTCCGCAGTAACTGCTCACCGTTTAGCTTGAGATGCTTCAGAGTATGGCTCGAGTTCTTGACCACATCGAGAGGATTCTCCCTAGACAGGTAGCTGGGATTCCACCAGTCCCTCCACTTGCAGTGGCACCAGTTTTGGCACCAGTGGATCCACCAATTCGTCAGCCTCAACCTGAGATAGTTATAGAGGCTGCTTCGATAGTCATGCCTGTAGTGTCACGTGTCAGAGGTGATACCTTACTGGATAGGTTCTTAAAGCTCACTCCGCTTCAATTTTTGGGCAAGATGGGTGAGGATCCCATGATTTCCTTACTAAGGTGGAGTGTTGCTTCTGAGCTCAGGACATCACTGACGATGTTGATAGGGTCAGACTCGTTGAGTTCCTATTGGATGGTCGGGCAGCTCAGTGGTGGTTAAGTTATGAGACCAATAGATATGTTAGCTGGGATGAGTTTAATAATGAGCTCATCGTATCTGTCCTTCCCCAGAGTATCAGAGATAGAAAGGCAGAAGAGTTCAATAACTATCTTTAAGGAGATGGTATATCAGCAACAGACTATGAAGAGAGGTTTAAGGAGTTGAGTAAGTATGCACCTCATTAGTGTTAGGGAGAGAAGGCTTTGGCTAGAAAGTTTCTAGACGGTCTGCGACCCACGATCAGAAGGGTAGTGGCAACTCTTGGGTTGAGTACCGTGGGGTAGATAGCCGAGGCAGCCTGGGGCAAGGAGTACATGGATGAAATGCATCCTAGGGGTTCCAAGAAAGCTAATACAGAAGGTGATTTAGGAGGCCAGCAGTGCTGGAGTCAGGTGACTCATTGGGATCGGAGACGTGGACACTCCACTAGGAGTCAGAGTGCTCAGAGTTACAGTGTAGCACAGCCAGCCAAACACTTTGGGGGTCGGGGCACTGGCCAGAGCTCAGGGGGTGCTGGTAGGAGTTTGTTGCCTCAGTGCGAGACTTATGGGAGGAGGCACCATAGTGTGTGTAATAAGACACTAGGAACCTGTTCCTACTATATCCAACCGAGGCACAAGATAGTTGATTGTCCCAGCAGATTGAACGCAGAGTCTCAGGCTAGTCAGGCCAGAGGTAGGGGTTCAGCCACAGCTAGTACAGGTGTTGCGGAGGCACAATAGGATCTGGGGGTCGTTCCCAGAGTACTCAGGGTTGTGGTCGTGGTCAGGCCGGACAGAGCAGTGCGGCGGGAGCGAGCCAGGCACGGGTGTATCATCTGACTCATCAAGAGGCTCAGACCTCTAATGCTGCTATTACGGTTACACTATCTATTTCTGATACCCCTGCTTATGTATTATTTGATACTGGCGCATCGTATCCATTCATTACTCCACCTTTTATTGAGCGTTCGGGTTTAGTGTTGCATCAGTTGGACAAGTTGCATGAGGTTTTATCACCTTTGGGTAGCACATTATTGACTGATTATGGGGTTCAGGATTGTGTGATCTCGATCGATGGGCATGAGTTAGTAGCGATCTCATCCTACTGGATGTGGGAGAGTTTGATGTCATACTAGGTATGGATTAGCTTTTTGATTGGCATGCTATATTAGATTCCTTTGTAAGAGGGTATGTTTTCGACTGCCTGGACAGACTGAGCTCTATTACCAAAGAGAGCAAGACATTGTGGTATGGAGTTATGTGTCTGTTGTCAGAGCAGGGAGGATGATACCATAGAGTTTGGAGATGAGTTTGGCAGACGTACCGGTGGTACGAGAGTATTCTGACGTATTTTTGGAAGAGGTGCTGGGACTACCTCCAGATCGAGAGATTGAGTTTTCCATAGAGGTACAGTCTGGTACCGATTCAATATCGATTCCACCGTATCGGATGGCGCCAACAAATTTGAAGGAATTAGAGACTCAGTTGAAGGAGTTGTTGGACAGGGGATTTATTCGACCGAGTGTTTCACCTTGGGGCACTCCGGTTTTATTTGTCGAAGAAGGATGAGAGTCTTCGTATGTGCATCGATTACCGATAGCTTAACAAGGTAATGGTAAAGAACCGATATCCACTTCTGATTATAGATGATCTATTTAACCAGTTGTAAGGAGCACAATAGTTTTTTAAGATCGACTTGAGGTTAAGATATCACTAGTTAAGGATCAGGGGTGAGGATATCCCCAAGATAACTTTTCGGACTAGGTATGGTCATTATGAGTTCCTGGTGATGTCGTTTGGTTTGACTAACATACCAGCGGCATTTATGAATTTGATGAACAGGGTGTTTAGACCATACCTAGATCCATTTGTCATTGTTTTCATCGACGACATTCTGATTTACTCGAAGAGTAGGGAGGAGCATGAGGACCACTTGAGGTCTGTGTTGCAAATACTTTAAGAGCATCAGCTTTATGCAAAGTTCTCGAAATGTGAGTTCTAGCTGGAACAGGTAGCATTTCTAGGACACGTAGTGTCCAAAGATGGTTTAATGGTGGACCTCAAGAAGGTAAAGGCAGTACTCGTTTGGGAGAGGTCTAAGACCGTTATAGAGATTCAGAGTTTCTTGGGGATGGCTGGGTATTATAGGAGGTTCATCCAGAATTTTGTCTCGGATTGTAGCTCCTATGGCCCAATTGACCCAAAACGGGTTAGATTTGTGTGTGTGAGTGGTCAATTGGGCATTGATCAAATTGAGAGTTAGCATATTTTTGGCTTCCGACGCTGTCGAGGCTAAGTTAGCATTTGCATTGCATGCATACATTTGGTGCCACCACAATACCAGTACCTTGTTCTGACCAGTATGATGTGATTTATTTATTTTAGCTTCTTGTGTCGATCAGCACAACCATCCAGGTACCAGTAGTGCTTGATTGGAGTTCAGCTTGGTTACCAGGTGAGGTAGTAGCCGCTTTAGACATATAGGTTGTCTCTTTCAGAACTTATATGTTTTATTGTGTTCAGACCATATCTATAACTAGACTAATTAATAAGTGGAAATTATAAGAAATCAGGTTATGTGTAATAAGGAAATTCATTTATCAGTATTGACATTAGTATATGTCTTTTATCAGTATCCGTATTAGTTATTAGTTGAATGTGCTTGCTATCAATATAAGTTATATATAATATGTTGATTTAGGACACTCAGCTACGGAGAGGCGTAGTCTATGGTATACCATTGGTCAGTTATATCCAGTTACCAGGGTCGGTGGTAACCCGTGTGTTAGAGAAAGCACACGAGATCAGTTATATCCAGTTACCAGGTTAGGTGGTAACCCGTGTGTCTAGCACAAGCACACGAGATCAGTTATATCCAGTTACTAAGGTTGGTGCTAACCCATGTGTTTAGAGAAAGCCCACAAGGTCAGTTATATCAAGTGGTGTTGCCATATCACATCCGTTCAGTTCCGTCCCTATCAGATATCCAGTACTTATATATGTGTGTGTGTGTGTGTGTGTGTGTGTGTGTGTGAGTTCAAATCTTATGCACGTTGTATGATATTTGCTTATGGTGCGAACGTTTTCATAAGTGAGTTTTCAAAGCTAGAATATACTTAGAGTGTATAAATATGTATTCAGTATATTGCATGTGGTATTTGCAAAATATTTTCAAAACGGTCTGTGTAATGCACGTATGAAGCGATCTTGAGTGTCGTACCTCACTGAGATTTCTCACCCCCTTAATATTTTTCAGGTTCTATTTGACACAGCAACCATCCGGCATTTAGATACTCAGTGAGGCGTCAGTGATTTGGTTAGTTGATTCCCTTTTGCTCAAGCTCCTTTATTTTAATAGGGCTCCACACCGAATGCTAGTGGGTTACTAGGTTGCATTTTGATTTTTGGGCATTGATCTTACATGTATAAGATTTGTATATATATTCTTGAATTATCATTTATGAATATATATTTATATATATATTGTTGTAATCATTTTATACTTGCATGTATGTCAAATGATTTTTTGGGTAGTATATCTATTATCCGAGGATTGTGCGAGATGGTCTGGGCCTTCGGTTCAAATCATCTTGTACGCCGGTTATGGTCTAAAAACGGGTTGTGAAAATATGCATAATCAAAAACAAAAGATACTAAGAAAGGTGAATGCTGAGATAGACGTTCCAGAGAAATACAAATGCAGAAACAAAGGATACAAACTTATGCATACATGATTACAGACATGCAAAAATGATATTGATAAAGCACATGCAGAGACGGAGGGTACATACTTACAAATCAATGGAATAAAATAAATGTGGTTATCTACACAGCAACTAAGTATAATGATGTCACTATAAGACCTCTACTGATGCTCTACTAGAGGGCAAATTAAATCTTATCTCAACTTGACAATACGACAAATTATAGAACAAATTTTAGGCAAAACTTCTAAGGAACGAAACTTGAGATATTATAATATACAAAAGCACAAAAAGAACATTTTCTTAAAGGAAGATATCTTAAATACAAAAAGGCACAAAAGCAAATTGAATTGGTAGCTCACATGACCAATAATGTGAAATGAATCAAATGTACCTCTACTCAACCTACTATTCCCACATATATCATCATTAGATCATTAATGACATCGCTAAGGAATATTAAATCTCTCCATTCTAATGGCAGTATAAAACATTATCTCCCAATTCTATCTACTTACTATTCTTGCATTTAATAGATTCACGTCTCCAATTCTCATAATCCAATCGAATTGAAAACTCTAAGTTATCCCAGATATCGATAATAGAATCCAGTTTACATCTACCATATCATCCATATTTTTAATTCCAAAATCAAGCTACTAGTCAAACTTAACCACTTTCCTTTAAGTATCACTCATATTCTATGTATTCCGTACTATTTGCATGTTTATCATTCAATCCTTACAGAAAACGTTTAACCTTAACGTAATGTCGACGACTGAAATATTTACCTTTACAATTCTCACCAAATTGATTCACCACTTCATCATTGATAGATACAGTTGTAACCGAATAAACTCACCAAATGATTTTACCAACAATTCAAGAATCTCACATCATCCTTAAGCCTAGGTGATTTCCTAGTATATCTATTATCAACCTTTATTAGTCATATATCGAATATCATCCTCTATTTACCATATATTAAGTATCTCTAAGTATTCTCTCAATTTCATTCCTACACGCAATATAACACTTCCCAAGCACAACTATCAAAATGACTCCAAACAAATATTGTCAAGCTATACTATCAAGCTATACTCTCACCTCAAATCATTCTTATATCTCTAATTGATGTATCAATTGAATATATATCTTAAACCAATTATGATGTATATCAAGACTCTAACCAAAATATAACAATTATTATTATTGGTCTTTTCAAACACTGATCTTAATTATTACCCCAAACCTCACAAACCTTATATTCAAGGATATCTCTTATGAATTTTTTCTCATACACCTTACTCACATAAGATCTCAATTATGATTCCTCAAATCAGGTATATACCTCATCCTCCATATTTACTTTAACAAGTTATGCCTTAGGGGTATGCCATCCATATTATATATATATATATATATATAGCTATTACTCCAACTCTAGGTAATTTGTTAGTCTAGCTCGTCTCAAGACCTTGTCATTTTTCTCACATTCTTATTTCTCACATTGTTATATTACACTGAAAGAATCATACCTCTCATTCGTTGAGCCTTAGGTACAAATGAAAGAGAAAGCATTGTCTCTAAAGAACTCAAAGAAGGTGTACCATTTCAACACGTCTCAGAAGGAATGAATAAATAATAAATAAGGGTTTTGATGATGAACAAATGTCATGATTTGGAGTAATCTTGCAACCAGTTTGAAGTTGTGAAACAAATGTCTGAGTGATACTAATGTATGTTAATGCTAGATAGCATGCGTAAACTGATCAAAGGATAAGTAATGCACATAAACAAATCAATGATGTATGTTAGCCGAAGAAGCAGTAATCAATGTATGTAAGCTAGTCAATATGTACTTACAACATTTCAGAAGAGTCAAACAACCTTAGGTGCACACAATACATTCTCACTGTACCAACGTTTCCACTTTCATCAATACTTATTAATGTAGAAATCATGAGATCTCCAAACCCATGTCTTATTGACATTTAACCTCGATGTCTCACATGAATTTAACTTACTCTACACACATCATGCTTTAACATAGTGTATAATATCATCTATATCATATGATAACCTCAAAGTCACATTTTACATGTTGTCCACTCTCATGATTATAGACCATCGATTCTAAATCTCCATACCAAACTGAGTCAATTACGTATCTCATAACCAATCGGTAAAAGAAAATAGTCCTTTCAATCTGTAGTCATACCATTCCCTTACTCAATCCTTATCGTAACCCCCACTAACTTAAGTCCTTCAAATCCAAGTCTCCAATCTCAAAATAAATGGATATATTATCATACTATGCAATGAGAATAGACATCCTCTAGTAATAACATTTTCATCTCCAAAACAATCGTTGTCACTGGGGCCGCTTGATCCTTAAGTTTAATCTTAGTCACCATATTATCAATGATTTCATCTGATGTCTAAAGCTCAAAATCCAATCAAATCGAACCTGTGAGTCAATCTATGTACTTATAACTGAATTTAGATCATATCCATAATTATAATCATTTTCTTACCACTTAAGTCAAGCTATTGATCGTATCCAACTTAACTCCTCAAGTCTCGTTCATAAGTCGTTTATGGTTTTTATATTTACACAATTCATCACATAATCCTTATCATAGATATGCAACCTCAACAAGTCATTAACCACTGGAATGATTCTACAGACAATTATCACCAATGATCTCGTTACCTTACTATTAAAAATTTCCGCAATGATCAAATAAAATTAACAAATGAATTTATCAACAAATAAATAATTACACACAATTCTTATCCTTAGGCTACTTTATTAATATATCTAGCATAATCCTCCATTTATCATATACTAGACATCCTTAAAGTCAGAGAAACTCCAAAATCTTTTCTAATCCACTCTTCATTAACTAATCGACTCCTAAACACTGACCATTAAATTTCTTCTTATATCCACCAATGAAATTTGTATTGGGATCCATGGTCCATACATCTCAGCACTCCAACATCATCAATACTCCAAATATTCTCGATACTCTAAACATTCTTACCTTAATTAACACTAAATTATACTCAGATCATGAAGTCTAAAACCCATGTATTATTGAATTTAACTCCAATGCACTACTCCAACCTAACTCATAAATTTGCCACCTAACAATCCATTATGTATGAACTCATATAACCCAAAATCTCGTCATCAAAAATTGTTATTGTTATCACCTAATTTTCTCGAACTTATTGTACTTATGTTATCATCAAATTCTCAGATTCTCTGACATTGCTATTACATCATTTAGCCTTCTACTAGAAAACCTCAATTCACTTTCATTGATCAATCCTAAGTTATTAATACGTCAAACACTCTATTCCTAGAACACTTATAATCATCATCATCCATTACGCTGGTAAAATGACCTTAATTCATTCTATATACCTTAGTCGTCAAATCCATATGCCACTAGAGCAAAGTTAAACAATGCTACATGATACCAGAAATGACCATTTTTAATCAAACAAGTTATCTCTTAATTATCTAACCCTCAATCCTCTAATGTCAATAACTCTATATCTAATCGATCCTAGGGAATCATCATGATCACCATATTTAGTTAACAGAATCACCCACTCTTAGAAAACACTTAAAGAATTCTTACACTACTGAATCGACAAAAATTCAACAGCCTTAACTAGCGGCTCACAACGTTGATCCATGCCTATAAATGTATAGACAGGCCGAACATGTACATAGATATCAGAATGCTACTGTCAAAACATATCCATAGACAACAGACAAACAAAACCTGAATGCAATGTCAAAATGCATAAGATTGCCACAGTATTAGTGAAATACTCAAACAGATATACAGAGGTAAATCAGACCGACTCGATCAAAGATACATATGCTCCCAAAATGACCTAGACTTAAAAAACTTAGGGTCCTGATACCACCTTTGTCATGACCTGATATCAGACCATGACCGGTGTTCGAGGCGAACTGAACCAGAGGCCTAGCCCATCTCGCACAAGCCTCGGAGAACAGAACATCTACCCAGATTCTTATTATTAGCTACATTATTAGTCATGTTAAAACAATTTATCAAATAATAAGTTTTGAAAATAATATACTTGAATAATAAAACATAATCATAATATCAAAATACAAATAAACAATTATAAGTAAAATTAGTTAAACCAATATATTATCAGATACAACTATAACCAACTAGCCGGTGTGGAGCATCTAACTTAATTGATAAATGGGCAAAATGATAGGGCACTCACTGATGACAAGGACGTCTCACGAAGTATGGAAGATCGGATGCTTGCTATCAATAGAACCTGAAAAATGTTAAAGTGGTGGAGTGAGTAAACTCAGTGAGGAACGACACTCTAGATCGCCTCTGGAACTCACATAAACTGTTTTGAAAACATTTCAAAAATACCACATGCAATATACACAGTAGGTACATATACACGCTAAATATAGTAAAGTTCTGAAATTCATTTTGAAAATGTGCGCACCCTCAGCAAACAACATGCATTCACAGCATACGAATAAATATCATATATGTATATAACTAAATATCTAATTGGGATGAAAATGAACTGATCTGAACTGAACTGATAAGTAACTGAATCTAATTAACTGATGTGAACTATACCACCTGATGTGGACTTTGCCACCTGACACTGGATGTCTAGCCAAACACGTAGTGTTACCACCAACCCTGATAATTAGGTCTTGACTGACCATTGTTATACCAAAGGCTACGCCTTTCTGTAGATAAATGTCCGAAGTCACATAATATATATAAAATAATCATCACAGTCAGGCATACAAATAGATATTTATTCCTGATACAGATACTGATAGTATATTGATACTGATATTATACCTATAATAATACTAATATTTTACTTATACTAATACTACTTTTATACTTATACTAGCTTGTACAGATAATTTATCCCTTATCACACACAATCATTTTTTGTATAAATGTCCAATCCTTAATTAGTCTGGATTCCATGCAAAGTCTAAGCACACCAAAAATATAATTTTGAAGACACAACATGTAATAACTTGATTTTTTCGACAATTTTTTTCGGCAATTTTTCCGTTGAAATTTTTTTCGGATTAATTATTTTTGACAGATTAATTTTAGTTTGAAATATAATTAAATTAATTAATGATATTTTGGAGTGTTTAATTTTTGTTGGTATTAATAGAATTTTTGAAGTGTATTGGGGAGTTAAACAGAGTGAAATTTTGTTGGAAATGGAAAAGGAAAGAAAATTGGAAGAAAATAAATCAAGAGGCTGAACTACAGGTCGTTCAGCGTTTGGTCCAAACGGCGTGTCGTCTGGCTTCTTGTATGCGATGTCGTTCTAGTGATAAGAAAGTGACGTGTCATTTTTTGGAATAGGAGGTTGTCGTTCGCGCGTGAATGCGGTTGTCTGTGTCGTGATTCTGGCTGCGAACGACAAGTCGTTCGACTTGTCTGGGGTTGATTTCTTTGGTAGCAAAACGACCTGTTATTTGGTGGATATTTTAAAACCCAGCCTCCTAAAATTTTTCTTCTCTTCTGCGGTTTTCTCTTCTTCTTCCTCACAACACCACACTCTCTTTCTCTCCTGACTCTCTCTCTCATCTCGGCCTCTCTCTCCCATCTCTTTCTCTTTCTCATCGGTCGTCCTTGTCTCTCGAGGTAATCTCTCTTTCTCTCTCCTCTTTTCTTTGGTCATTTTTCTTGCATTTTAGGAGAGTTCGGCCTAATGTATTTTCGAATTTTGAAGTGGTTTTTGGATGAATTTTGGATTGATTTTTTGTGGGTTTTGATGGGGTTGACTTGTAGAAAATGGATGCGTGTTGAAAATGGAGTTTTGAACGGTTTTGATGAAAATGGTATTTCGGTCCGAATTGATTTTGAACGTTTGGATTAGTTTTTGGATGAACCGATGTTAGATTTGGACTTTTTAGGTGATTTTTAGTTGAATGGTATGGTTGAAAACTTTGGGTTATGCTTGGATTGGGATTAGGGACCATTTGGTGTAGTTTTATAATGAAAGGACCAAAACTAAAATTTTACATAATTCTGAGTATTTTGAGGACTGAATATGATATTTGGCATTTTAAGGACTAAAATATAATTTATGATAAGTTTAGTGGCAGATTTGTAATTTCTAGAAATTAAGGGAGTATTTATAATTTTAAATTATTTAGAGGACTAGTTTGGAAATTCTGAAAAGTTTGGAGACTAAGTCATAATTTTTGACGTCTTGGGGACTAAATGGTAATTTTCCAAAGTTGGGGACTGATCGGTAATTTTTCATCAAGGTGAAATAATTGGATTATTATGTTAGACTTTGGGCCGAAATGGATTTTCAGCATTTGTTGGAGTATTCGAGTTGCATATGCATTTGCACACATTTCGGTAGAGCTACAGTAACATGTTTGATATATGTATGTATTTTCTGTTCCAGCTCTGTGTGGTTTCTGAGGTGACCAGTCATTCACCGTTGGACCGTGCTCGAGATTATTTGCTCGGCGTCCAGGTGAGTGTGATAGCACTTTAGATATGTAGGTTGTGTCCTTTAAATTCTATATATATTTTTATTGTGCTGATCTTGGCATGAAATTGGAATAATTAAAGGATTTGAGTTCCTAAAAAAATTATGATGTATGTGAAAAATCTTTGTTGTGGAAATTAAATTTTATCTGAGAATTTTGATGATTTTTGAAAATAAATATTATGATTTAATATTTATTATAATTTTGGTAATAAACATTCTGTTATAGATTTCAATGTATATTCTGTAGAAATTATTCTTCCTGGATTTAAGAATATTTTGAGACAAATGATTCGTTCTGTAATAAATATATTTTCTGCGGATTTTCTGCTTTGAAGTAAATAAAAGGATTTTCTATGGTAAATATTTTGTCTGAAAGTGATTGTATTTTGGTATAAATATTATGTTCTGCACTTTGAATATTTTAAATAAATATTTCAATGTTTCGGTAAAAACATTCTGATATGGGACACCTTGTTACGAGGCATCATAACCTTTGATATATCAATGCTCTATCAAAACCTTCGTTGCCCAGGTAAATGGGTGACCATGTATCCGGCCAGATGCATGCTATGTTCTGGTGGCAGAGTCCACAATACTATTATGTACCCTCTGTATATATAATATGTTCTAGTCTCATATTATGACTCTTATATATATATATATACTCTGATATTGTCTGAATGCTTATCAGAAAAATATTTTGAACTATATTTTTGAAATGTTTTGAGCTATTTCTGAAAGATATCTAGATATTTGACTCTGAAAATACTACGGTATTCAAGTCTGAAAATAATTTGAAAATCATATTTGAAATAGATTGAGTATTTATCTCCAAAAATATTTGAGTATTGTTCTTTGAAATATATTCGGAAGTGAATGTGAATTTCAAAAAAATATTTGAAAGGAAAACATTTTGCTATTTTGGGATTTGAGAAAAAGTAAACATGTTATTTAAATTTCTTCATCTAAATAATTACAATAATTGTTTGTTGTCTGCTCTGTATGTAAAAAGGTTTGCAAAGTGAATTTTGAACTAA
>CAODLS011799775.1:0-11766 GCA_948243855.1 Flueggea neowawraea | reverse complement strand
TATACAACCTTTAGTGAAGATTGCACAGAGAACGAACACAAAAGGTCCAATTCCAACAAAAGCTAGCCAAAAAAAGGAGAGAAAACCCTAGAGTTTGGCCAATGGCGGAGTTATAATTTGCATTAAGCAGGGATTGACAATAAATGTACAACAAAAATTTGATTTCGAATAACAAAAGGTAATATATTTTATACATAAATCAATTAAAAATTGTTTAGAATTAACACAAAGTGATTGAATTTTGTTAAATTTGGTGTTTCTAATTGTGATTTTAAGTTGAATTTCATTTAATTCAGCTAATAAAATAAAGTTGTAGGGACTAATTTAAATAATTTTAAAAGTAAAAGGATTTAATATAAAATAGAACAAATTTGAAGGATTGGATGAGCAGGGGCCATAAATCCGCCACTAAGTTTGGCAAATTTCGAGAAATAACAAGAGAAAGAGAAGAAAGAAAAAGCAACTTTCTATAATTCCTAAAGTATAGCCAGCTGAGGTCGCATTATATTTATATAAACGTACTTAAAATTTCTCAATCTCTTCTTACATCTGGATCTAACTACATCTTAAAGAATACTCTTAAAGAAAATTGCCAAGATACACTTGTAAATGATTTAATACATTTGCTCTTACTCACCACCGTGAGAAAAAATAAAAGAAATTGGTAAGATGAGAAGGGCTAGTTTAGATTTCTTTGCAAAAATGGATAATTTATATTACATTGATGAATGTTAAATTGCTTTTCTGGATGTCAATGATGAGATTCCACTAGACAAGAAACACTATATGAGATCAACTTTTGGTGTCCTATTCGATAATAAGTGTAGAGTCCTCTAAAAAAAACTCAAGGGAAAGGACATTCTAGTTTAGAATGAGGGACCCAATTATCATCGTATCATTCCATAATCTCCACATGGATGTACCCCTTTATGTTATTCTCTGATGTTGATTGTCCTAAAAACTACATGTCACTATAGCTAACATTTTGAAGGTGTTCGTTAATGACAATATTTACCTAGTGTTTCATTGGCTGGCTTAAACTCAATATTTGTGCTCAATAGACAATAAGTGTGTTTGTTTATCGTAGATTATAGAAGTAAATTATAAAAGTAGATTACATAATTAAATTGCATATTTAAAAAATTTAGAGATTGCACTTTTTAGATGTAGAATATGCCTGAATAGTATATCTGTTATGACCCCATATTAGACTAAATTATAGGCCCAGTCCATCCTGTACAAACCTCAAAAGAACAAAACATCGACCCTCAAAGCATTCACTAAATAATAATAAATAGAAATCCAGATTTCATTTAATAACAATAAGTATTTATAATTTCAAAATATAGAGAAAATACTTATAAGAAAAATCAGTTAAAAAAAAGAAATACAAAATACATAACCATAACCCACAAGAATCCCAGTGTGGAGCATCTAACGCACATACAGACTAAAGCCTGAGCAAAAGAGCACTCACTGCTGATCAGAGAAATCCTCACTGATGCTAAAAAGCCAAAAGAAATCTAATGCCGAAGAAATCTTAAAATGTTAAGCAACAAAAGGAGTTGAGAACACTCAGTGACGGACAACACTCTAAAGCGTATCCAGGACCTTACATAAACTATTTTGAAAATATTTTCAAAAAATACCTCATACACGTATATATTTATACAATATTAATATACACTCCATAAGTACTAGTATTAGTTCAAAACTATTTTCAAAAACATTTCGCACAGAAGATAAACAACATTCAGTCAAGCATCATAATCATCAGATAAATATTATAACCGAAATTCAATTAACTATCATATATCAGACAACATGCATTCAAACCATACTACATATACCAAATCTCAGAGTTTTACCAATACTAATATCACTGATCATACACCCTTAATATACTGATATTGCTTTCAGCATCCTAATCAGAATCAAAACAGACTAGTAACCTTAAAAGTCGAAATAGTATCCAGCTCAAAAGGACTAACAACTGACAGCCTTAGGCTTTCAAACAATACCCATCACCCTGAAAAAAAGCTAAAATAGGCAGAAACTTATTAGTAAGGGTGTATCCGCGAGGATTGCAGTCTGCTCACTCTAGTAGGATATACTTCGCAAATTACAGTACAATATATTACGAAGGTATAATTAATAATACAAACTCACTGATATAATGTTTTAACATGATCAAATATTAAATCGAAATATATTATAAAATTATACATAGCAAACAACTTGTATTCTTACAAGTCTATATACTTATATAGCACACTAAAATCCATATATTCACTCTAGCCGACTACCAAATATGGGGACCTGACTAAACTGATAAATTTCCTAACTAACTAACTAACTGATGTGGTCTACTGCCACCAGAAACAGAATTAGAAATGTGAACTACTACCATCAGAAACAGAATCACGTGTGTTTGTACTAGATATACTGGTTACCATGTTACCTTAGTAACTAGGCCTTTTAGAGCATTGGTATAAGGCATACGTTTACCCCTGTAGCATAAGTGTCCCGAGTCAGAATAATTAAAATAAATAATTCTAGAAAAATAGATATGCAGAAGCAAACATAATACTTATCTAAAATATCTTAAACAAACGAGCATGGCAGGTAATCACAGAGCATATTTTATCCTATTAAATAAAAATATAATAATAATAATTATAATTTCAATTTTTGAAGACAGATATACAAAAGCAGACGAGCATGTAAAACAGACAGATGTTTATAGAAAATATATTCATTTTCAAACATATTATTTATTACAGAAACATATTTTAAATTCAAAACAGACTATTTAATACAAAAAGTGTAACATATATCTTATCACAGGAATTTCACATAAAATAGATTTTAAGAATTTATAATCTTTTAATTAGTCCTGATTACATACAGAGGTCGGAGCACAACAAAAATATATAAGCTCAGAAAACGCAGCCTATGTGTCTAGAATGACACCTAACTCACCTGAATGAGGAGCCAAATAATCCAGTCGTTCACCTCCGGTGGATGACTGGTCACCTCGGATACCAAACCAAGCTGAAGACAGACATATCATGACAGCGTCAGATGTGATTATTGTGGTAAATTCTAAAAAATGCAAGGAAATGTAGATGTAAACCCAAACCCCCAACAACGTCAGGAATCCTATTACGATCAAAGATCTAACACTCTTGTCTCGAAAACTGGACATTACGTAAAATTACAGTTTAGTCCCTCAACTTTTACCAATTTACAACTTAGTTGCAAATCCTCGGCAAATTAAGAATCAATTCCAAAGTAACAAAAATTTACCACTCACTCCCTAAACTTTCTAGAATTTACAAATTAGTACTCCAAATATTTTACAATTACATTTAAATCCTTAAACGTTAAAATATTGCAATTTAGTTCCTACGGTGGAAAATTATTCAAAAATACCCCAAATTCGTACCGACACCCATTGTTCCAAATCACCTAAATCATCTTCCAATCATTTTATTCCTAAGAATCATTCATGAATTTCACCAAATAATCAATAAATCATTAAAATCCAAATTTATTCTTTCAACTAAAAAACCTAACTACACCAATCACTTTCAATATTCAAAACTAATCACAAACCCAAATCCATGTTTATTCCACTAAAATCAATCAAGAACCACTAAAATCAATCAAGAACAAACTCAAATTCATAATAAATCCAACCCATTATTCACCAAAAAATTCGGACATAAACTGGTGGGGTGTCAACCGGCCAAAAATAAAATAACTTTTCAGAAACAAAATTTTTGAGTATAATAGTGAGAATAGGGTCGATCCACAGAAACTAATGAGAACTTGTTTACTTGTAGGAAATAAAAAAAATAAAAATAAAACTAAATATGCAAAAAATCCTAACTAAACAAATATGCAAAGAGTTGAATTAAATGAAACCTAAAACCTATGAATGTCGTGACCTAAATGCACTCAAATTAATTTAACCAACAAAATTAATTAAAGGGAATAGCAAAGCTCAATTGATGTTGAGAGTAAAAATTAATAACAAGACAAAAATTGCAATTGTGGCAGTGATAGAAAAATAATGCAACAATGTTAATTTAGCGAAGAATCAATGGTATGAAATGTCTAACCAAGGTACTTCTCTGTTCAATCCTATAAGTCGATCATAGATACGAAAGATAAAAATTAAGCATTCAAATAGCTAAAGTTATAGCCACCGGTGACATACTCAAATGACCAATCTCTCCTTAATTTATCGATAGTCCCAGGACGTCCTACAGACTATTTTCCTAACCAATAGACAACTCCGGGATGCCCTGCAGGATTTAATCTATGGCAGCGTTAAAAACTAGAGTGACCCTTATCCTAGCCAACAAAATCGGAAACGCCGTGAATTATTTAGACTAGATTACTCAGTTTCATAACGTTGGAAGTTGTCCAACCACATGCATCCAAGTTATTCGCTACAAGTATTAGAATTAACGAGAACCGCTCAGTCAATCCTAAATAGCAATATATAATTTCTATCAACCAATTAATGAGCCTTGTCAATCAATCAACAGAAATAAAAATAAAAGAATTAGAGCATAGGAACTGAATAAATATTCGAAAAGTTTAATAACAATTAAAATGAAAGTCTCACAACTATTATGGATTGAACATCGAAAATACATCGACTAGATGCGAGTTTAGTTACACATGCTTAATAGAAGAAAGCATAAAAATTGAACAACCATGGCTGACCTTCCTGTCTAAGTCGTAGAAAACTGGAACCAAAAACAAAAAGATATCCACAGCCATCCGTCCTCCAGCCACCAAAAATAATAGGTTTTATATGTGGCTCCCAAAACCTAATCCTAGTTGGAAATTAATTAACAAAATAATAATAATAATAATAATAATAATAGGAGAGTATTGTTCCAATAGAAAATAATCCTCAAAAGCCTTCTAATTTCGTCCAGAAGGCACAAATCTAGAGGCCTAGTTGTCCATGCACGCGACCCAATGTAATATCCCATCTGTTCTAACCGGAATCCAATGGTATTCCATTTGGACTTGAAGTAATTCGAGGTTTTGAGACGTTAATCTTAAGCAGGAATGTTCAGCGATGATGTTGCGTGTGTAAGACATGCTGAAGGTCCTCTACGTGCGTTGAAGATGGCTTTACGCGCGTAGATCGATGTCTGCGTGCGTGGAGAATACTACGCACATTGTTCGCCATCTGGAACTTGAACTGTGAGTGAATGGGGGAAACTACGTGCGTTAAGCATTTTCTAGATGTAAGCCGTGAGTAAGGGATCTACATGCATAGTGTATGTGGTGTGCATGTTGATTTCGGATCTAGAAGTAAAAGGTCATCAGATCTACAATCTACGTATGTTGGAGCTTTGTCTACGCATGTAAACCTTGATCAACGTGCATAGAAGGAGGCACAACGCATGTAGGATTGCTTTGCTGGGCAATTTTTGCATGCCATGTAGCATTTCGGTGTCCAGGGCTTATAAATACCCCCAACCAACGCTTCTCGGCATTTACTTCTCCCAACCACCGAAATTACTCCAGAGATCAGCTCTCTCCCTTTCCCATTGCTCTTCCATCCATCCTTTTGCTTCCTTGAGGTAAGAAACTTCTGATGATTCCTTGAGGTAAGAAACATCTGATGATTCCTTCTCTTTGTCATTTTCTACTTTGCATTTACTCATCTAGGATTTTTCCGAAAATGAGTGTTGGGTTCAGATCTATTCTTTTTGGATTTAGGGAAGTTAAACATTGTTAGTTTAAGGATGTTTAAGGTTGAAATCACGGGATTTTAACTTCAGTTTTGGGAGATCTCATGTTTAAATGAATTGGGTTTATTCCGAGCTAGGGATTCAGATTTTGGTGAACTTCTTGTTGGATCTGAAGTTAGTTTTGTTGTATAAGGTCATATTTGAGTTAGGAATGCTTTGATTTGAGTTGGACATTGTGATTGTACGGATCATTCATCATGGGTCCAAGAATCTGAATTTGAGGCTGAAGAATCTTGATGATTCTGAGTTGGATTGTCTGAATAGGTGTTAGATTCATGACCAGGAGGTTGATTATAGTTTGAGTGTGTTAACGATCAGTTAGGCATTGATCGAATTGAGATATTGTCATATTTTAGCATCCGATGCCATCGAGGCTTAGATGGCATTTTCATTGCATGCATACATTTGGTACCGCCACAGTACCCTTATCCTATTCTGATCAGTTGAATGTGATTGATTTATTTCAGCTTTTTGTGCCTGTCAGCACGACCAGCCAGGTATCAATGGTATTTGATTGGAGTCCAGCTTGACTACCAAGTGAGTATGGTAGCAGCTTCGGACACATAAGATGTGTCTTTTAGAACCTATATGTTTTGATGTGTTCAGGCCATATCTGTAAACTGGACTAATTAATAATTGGAATCTATAAAAATCTGATTATGTGTAATACGAAATCAATTATCAGTATGGGACATTAGTATCAGTCCTTTATCAGTATCTGTATAAGTATCTGTTGCATGTGCTTGCTATCAATATATGATATATATATATATATATAATCTGTTGATTTGGGACACTCAGCTATGGAGAGGCATAGGCTATGGTATACCATTGTTAGTTATATCCAGTTACCAGGTTAGGTGGTAACCCGTGTGTCTAGCGCAAGCACACGAGATCACTTATATCCAGTCACCAGGGTTGGTGGTAACCTGTGTGTTTAGAGAAAGCACATGAGGTCAGTTATATTAGGTGGCGTTGCCACATCACATCAGTTCAGTTCCGTTCCTATTAGATATTCAGTATATTAATATATGTACTTATATAAGTTTGAATCTTATGCATGTTATGAGTTTCAAAGCTAAAATATACATAAAGTGTATATATATGTATTCGGTATATCGCATGTGGACCCATGAGGCTAAAATATACAGTTTGTATGATGCACATATGAGGCGATCTGGAGTGTTATCCCTCACTGAGTTTTCTCACCTCCTCCCTTAACATTTTTCAGGTGCTATTTGACTCAGCAACCATCCGACATTCAGATACTCAGTGAGACATTGCTGATTTGGTTAGTTGATGCCTTTTTGCTCGGGCTCCTTTATTTTGATAGGGCTCCGTACCGAATGCTAGTGGGTTACTGGGTTGTATTTTGACTTTTGGACATTGATATTACATATACATGATTTGTATATATATTTTTGGATTTAACAGTTATATTTATATATTTCTGTATTCATTTTATACTCGTTGTATTATAAATGAATTTCTGGGTAGTATATCTGATTATCTGAGGCTTGTGCGAGACAGGTTGGGCATCTAGTTCGGATCATCTCGTATTTCGGTCATGGTTGGAAAACGGGTCGTGACACCCAAAGTGACAACATCAGCCTAGTCAGCGCATCATATTCGACATGGTCATGCCGAATGTCATTCAGAAGTGAAAATCACCCAAATTAGCAACTCTTTACCATTCTTTTCACCCACAACTCACTTGAATGACATAGAGAACAAACACACATAAAAACCTAATAAAGATAACACTTAAACATGCAATATCAACATAAAATGCAATGATAAACATGCATGAAATGCAACCCATCATAAACCTACCCATCTTTAAAATGCACATTCAATACAACCAAACAAAACCCACATCATTTCTATACCCATTCTAGTATTATCCATCAAAAAATCTCAAATCCATTAAAATCAAGCGTAAATCCAAACTGTAGCCTTAAGGTTTTCGTCCTCCAAGCTCAACCCAACAAACCCATTTCATAAATCATGAAAATAAGGAAAGAAAAGAGAAGACATGAGAGATTTTACCTTGAATTTGTAGCAAGAAAAGAAAGGAAGCAAAGAGAGAGAGAGAGAGAGAGAGACAAGGACGGATTAGAGAGAAAGAGTGTGAATGGTTGAGTTATGGAAGTGAAATGGATGAAGAGGGAATTGGGTTTGTGGTTTTAGAGTATAAGACTCCAAAATGCACCTTTTGGATCTCTTGTTTTTTTTTTTAAAAAAAACCCCTCAAGATCAAAGAACAAAAAATCATTCGAAAACATTCATTATCCACCGTCGAAATCGATACCCCAAGGATCCGAATAAATAAATTTCAACTGCTAATAAATCGAAGACCAAATCGAAATTAGGGAATTGGGTTTGTGGTTTTAGAGTATAAGACTTCAAAACACACCTTTTAGATCTCTTGTTCTTTTTTCTTAAAAAACCCTCAAGATCAAAGAACGAAAAATCATTCCAAAACATTCATCATCCACCGTCGAAAACAATACCCCAATGATTCGAATAAATGAACTTCAACTGCTAATAAATCGAAGATCAAATCAAAATTAAGCAAGGTATTACAATATATACTCTATTAGTATTTTTAAAACAAATGCACCCATAGATAAATATGGTTTAGACTGACATTAGAACTGCTAGGATTACAAATTACGAAATTTCTGTGTATTTGCTACACATAATATAGTGAAGAACGCAAGTATAAGCCATGATAGAATAATAGATTTAGCTAATAGTAAATGAAGAACCTAACTTTTTAATGATTAAAAATAAAAAAAAATCAGTTTTCAATCACACAATAACAATGTTTTTAAGATCGTCATTTAAGTATGAAAACTTAATCACATTTAATTAATGTAAGGACTAACAACATATTTTGCTAATACCTCACGTATCTGAATTAAAGGTAAACAAAAACAAAATGGAACGAGTATAATAGCTTGCTGTAATGAGTAATGGTTGATATAATTTCGATTGATGATAATTACCTGTCCTCTAATTTGATTTAAGAGGAAATTGCTCAAAGTAACTTTTGCCAATTGTCACTTCACGCTTTAGGACATCATGGCATCATATTTTTTCTTCTTCAATCTATTTTGATAATTCCATAATTGAATACAAAAAGATAAAGAAGCATGTGCTAAGACACGCAAAAAATGAAGTATCCTAGACAAGCTTAGATTTGAGAAGGCAATTACAAGGCTCAACTGTATTTATGTTCTAAAGTTTGTGCTCTCTGTCTTAATGAATTGCAATATTCTTGTCCAATAATTATAGCTTGTGTGTGCTTAATCTCAATATTGCAACAGTAATTCACTTCCAGCTTCAATGTTTTTGGGTGCGACAAGACAAATATCTGTTGTCACTACTCCAAGATTTAGGTCTCTTAACCACCTGAATTATTTCAAGATTTCTATTAAAATAAGGAGATGTAGCACTCTTAGTAGAATTCTTCGAAACTACAATATGTTTGGTCTACTAGATCTCTTCTGCCTGATACGTGAACAATTCTTTTTTTCGTTCCCAAACGAGAGATTTCATAAAGTTATAGAGGCACAAAATGGACCCAGTATCAAATGAAGCAGACCAAGTCTGAAATACCACAAATCCTTTAAAAAGGTTGCAATTCAATAGACTTATGGGAACAGAACTCAGTCCAAACAACAAGGCCAAGTCACAAGATCTGATACTGATCAAGTCTTTCGGGTTGGGTCATGTTATGTCCAGATGGTAATTGTCACATCATCAATATTATGAGGTGGACATGCCATATCATCAAGTTTACCATGTGGACATGACACGTAGGTTGTTAATAACAAAAATAGATGGAGAACAAATGATGTGCTATTTTCGATACAAAATTTAAAATTTGAGAATTTTTTTTATCATTTTTCAAAAAAATAGGTTAAATTTGATAATTACTTCAAAGTATAAGTTATGTTTAATATTAACCCATTAATTTATTTTAATCAAATTAAAAAATGTCACTTTCTATAATGATCAAATAAAAACCCAAACAGAAAAATATGATAAAAACTCTCTTTGCTCCTCTCTTTTTTTCAATATTCTATCAAAAATATGAAAAAAATCTCTATGAAAAATATTATATGATAAAAATAGAAATTAAGAAAAATTTAAATATTTTAAGTTTAAAAATATTATTTATTATTTAAAAATTAAAAAATTTTATTTAGTAATTATTTTAAAATTATTTGGATGTAAGCATAGCTATGGTTCACAAACGAGCAATTCTAGGTTGACTTTTTGTGGAATCTAAACCGAACTACCTCAGGTTAGTTCTGTACGATTTGGTTTCAGGTTTAGTTTGATTTCAGTTTTAGGGGTTTAGTTTATGGTTCTGGTTTGGACGGCGTGAGCAGTTTGAGTTATTTTTTTAAGTTTCAAATTTTAAATAAATAAAATAAAGCCTGTTGCAGAAGGGGAGCGTCTTTTTTTTTTTTTTTTAATCTTCGTGAACCGGGTTAATCTCTGGTTCAACTGGTCGTTCAATATTGGTTCAAAACCGTCAGTTAATCAGAGATTCTTGGTTTTTGAAATTCTTGCACTTGAACCGGATTTAGTCGGTGAGGTCCAAATTCCAGTTTTTGACCGGTTCTGCCTGGCTGATTCGGGTTCGTTTTTTTCCGGTTCGACGTTCGGTTCGCAGCATGCTGCACATGCACAAACCGCCATTCCGTGGCCACCGGACATGGGCTGAGAAAAAATTATAAAAACAAAAATGGGCTTCAAATCGACCAATTTGTGTCCGTCCACTCGCTTGCTGGTCGCTAATTTCTCCTCCCAATTACTCTTTATCTTTGCTTGTCGTCTCTGCAACGCCAAAAAAATAGGGATTTTGCTCCTCTCAACAGCAGCTTCCCGCCGTCGGATCTATCTACTCATCGACTCCTATTTTTCATCAATTTTTAGCCTCATCGAGGTAGGCTTTTGTTTTCTTGATTGCTTTCTTTTTCTTTTCTTTTTTCTTTTCAATCTCAGTCGATTTCTATTGAAACTGTGTCCACATCTCTGTTTTTGGCTCATCAGATTTATTGACATGAAAGAACTTCTGATTGATGCTTAAATTCTTCTGAAAAGAATACCCTTTTGATTCTTGTGAATATGATTATTAGTATGGGTTAAGATTAATGGCTTGGTGAAGATATTGTGAATTGTGATTTCGATTTCTTTTGGTCCATTTAAAACTGTTGTGATTTAATTTGATAAAGTATTGTTGTGACTTTCGAGGATATGATGCAGAACTAATTCACTCTGTTTAAGTAATTTTGCTGTGAACAATTTTTTGCGGTATTGGACATGTTTGCTGGATTTGTTACAATGTTTTGCATTGTTTGAAGCTCTTTGTTAGCTTTTATCGAGCATGGGTTTCTGTTGTGCTTATGTCCATTTTGCTTAATTAATTGTTGCAGACACTTGGTTGTGCTTATATGTTGTTAACAAGCTCTGTTTGGTGGAGAAAATGAAATCTGCGGTCCTTTTTTTGTAAAATAGTTTGAGTAGATCGTTTATGTTTTTGCTTTTCAGATTTTGTACTTTTTGCCGTAAACTATACAATGGGAAAAAAGAAAACAGAGGAGACCGGTTTAGCTGGTAAAGCTAAGCCTGGAAGTAAAGATGCTCAGAAAGAGGTTAAGAAGGAGAAACTTTCTGTCTCAGCCATGCTTGCAAACATGGACCAGAAACCCGATAAGCCTAAAAAGGGATCTACTTCTTCATTGAGCAAGCCGAAGGTAAAAAAGCCTTCGTCTTATACTGATGGAATTGATCTGCCTCCTGATGATGATGAAGAGGATGATTATGCATCTGGAGAAGAGGAAGAACAGATTGGTTCTAAAAAGAAATCAGCTAGGCAGCAAAGGGGAGACTTAAAACCACTTGACATTTTAGTCACTGACAAAGAAATGAAGAAACGTGGAAGAAAGGATATGCTTGCTGC
>CAODLS011799461.1:0-10009 GCA_948243855.1 Flueggea neowawraea | reverse complement strand
AAATATTATGATTTTGTTTTCATGATACGGGACACCTATGCTACGGGGTCGAAGTAGTCTTTGGTATACCAATGATATATGTATGTACTATGAAATCCCAGCTACCAGGGATGCCAGTAGCCACGTGTTCTGATCCAACACGTGAATTATTATGATGATGGCCGAGACCACATCACCTATGTTATATGGTGCCATGAGTACACCCATGTTATATAGTGCCACAAGCACACCCATGATCATGGTCCATTATCAAATCTATATGTTTTCACTATGAAACCATGTTTTAAGAATCAAATGATTATTATGTATGTTTCATGCTTGCTAGATGCTTTGTTTGCGAATGATTTCGAAATGACTTTCGAAAGCTATTACTTATAGCATGTATATGTATATGTATACGTCTATACATGCATGTGATATTTTAAATTGTTTTTAAAACAGTCTTTGTGAGGCACGTATGAGGCGGTCTGGAGTGTTTTCCCTCACTGAGCCCTAACCCCTTTTCTTTCTATGTCTACTGTTGGTTTTATTACGCAGGTTGACTACTTTTGACTACGACGACATTTCCGCATTTTTTGGTACTAGTGAGGTGTCATTTGGTTAGTGATGTCTTTTTGATCGGACTCTTATGTTTATGATGTTAGAACTCTACACCGGGATATTGTCGGGTTATTGAGTTTCCTTTATACTTCGATGTATTTTGATCTATTACGATATTCATATATATGTTTTGAATATTTTATATATGACATATGTTTATTTTATTGTATGTTTTAAATAATAAATGTTTTGATTAAATAAATATTTTAATTAAATGAATTTGGGTAGTAAGATATGAACCATGAGGCTTGTGCGAGATGGGCCGGGCTCCCAATTCGATTCGCGTCGTACGCCGGTCACGGGCTCGCTACGGGTCGTGACACTGAGCGTATTGTAGCTTCTGAATAGATAGTAGTACGACTTAATTTGAGCATGATTTCAAGCAGAATGTATTAGAGAGAGAGAGAGAGAGAGAGAGAGGAGTAGTGGTTTCTTTGATGGTAGAAGAAAAGAAGTTCATGGATCGAAGCAATAGCTTATGTGGTAGTGACAGGAATTTCAAAGTGGTAGAGTGATGGTTATATGTTGGTGGTAGAGTTGAGACAACTATAAATTTGGTTTGAGTTAGAGAGAGTGAAAAGGGTTGATTCACTTTTGGTGAAAGAATGAAAAAGTGATACTTTAACCTTAAAATATTCTCCACAGCCTTTTGAAATAGGAAAATAATGGAACGCTTACGGGGAATGAATTTGTTCTATTCAACTAAAACTAAAAGATGAACTATAGGGAGTTTCCAAACTATGAGGACACACAAGTAGATTGAGCTATACCTCAGGGACTACACTGTTGATGACTCAATTTTTTTAAAATAAAACGAACCTTCCAATGAGCTTTCCAAATTGACAATAGCAACAGGGGGTTTCGTAATGTGACTTTTCTGTTGGAATTGTTTATAATTTTTGAAGCCCCACTAGATGATACTTTTTCATATGCGGCCAATCGGTATCTACCAAGTTTGCTTTGATTATTATTCGTTTTGTGTTTTATTCTAAAACATTTATAATAAAACATCTTTGATTATTATTCCGTCTCTTTCCATCACCTACCAATCATATCGCATATTGGCCCTCTCCTCCACACTCTCTCTCGCTCTCTCTCTCTCTCTCTCTCTCTCTCTCTCATTCCAAGCTCCGCAACTCCAGCTTTCACTTTCCAAGGTACACCTTCTTCAATAATCAATTGATGCTCTTTCTTTATTTTCATTAAGTCTACACATTAAGTTTGTTGAATAATTATGTGCTTACAGCTAATTACTGTTTATTTCAAAGATATAAATAAAGAAAAATGATTCCCTTCTTATGCATCTTCTGATTATTTGAACTGAAAATATTTTTTGACGTTGCTTATGTATGTTGGTGTCTGTTAAAATCTTCTTGGAGTTAGGTTGATGTTGTATAATAATATAATAATGTTGTATAATAATATTTTACATTGAAATAAATTGGTAGGATATGTTGTTCTGTTTCATGCTTGTCAATATGCATGATGCCGGCAACTAAGTATTGTTGATCACATCCAAATGGTGAAACTTTATGCTAGAAAAATTATCCCTGTTTTTTAAAAATATTAGAAAACACTAGGTGAAAAATTAGAATTCACTAATCAATGCAAATAAGTAGCTTTTTTTATTTTTTTATAAGTCATTTTCTAATTGAACTCACGATATCCTAATACTGGAGTTGACTCCGATATCAATAAGTTATAAACTTATTAGTAAATAAGTTTTGTTGATTTGATTTTTCTGTTGATTTGAAAATTTATCCCCTGATTTTGGCATGTTTTCAATTTTCATTTTTCAGAGAACTAGAAAATAAGTAGTTTGTTTGGTTTATATAATTCATGTAAAGGTTTCTTTTACCAGAAATACTTCGTGTAAAGTTATTTTTAATTATTTTTAAAATTATGCTAAAAATGTCAATTTTTTCTGGTCTTCTATATTAATAAAAGAAACTTAACCAAAAGAATTATATTTTTTTACCTTCATGAAAATAACGAAGAAATTTAAAGTAGCGTTAAAAAAATGTTTTCATAATTAGACACCCCCTTGCTTTTTCTATTAATAATATTGTTGATTTGTAAAAGTCTCTGAACAATTACAATGAATCTTACTTGCATTCAATTTTTATTTTACCTGTACTCAATTTTTAGAATAAGTTAGCGCAAGCAAAAAAAAATTAATAATGGTATTTAATTCACTTCAGATACTAAATTTTTATGTACGAAAATATAAGTAAATATTAATATGAAAATTCAATGTAGTAGCATTTATGTATAATGATTGATATTATTAATAAGCTAACGAGTTTTGTGTATTTAGCCAAAAAGAAATAGATTTTTTTCTATTTTCATCCTTTTTTTTCTACTCATTTCTTTAGTTGTTTAGGCAAAATGGAGAATGGTCTCAAAGAAGGCCAAAAGGAGGCTTTTCTATATCAGTCTGAACAAACGAAGGTATGTTCTCATTTCCAAACAAATTTATTGGGACCCAACTGCCGTATCATATAGGATTAATTACACTATAAATTGTAATTTGGACCCTCAATTACAAACTATTGGCAACAAACCATTTTTCTTAATTTGCAGTCCATAATTTACACTTTGGACGGATCTAATTCTTAATTTGTATGGAGTAAATGTGTATTCAGTCCTTCAACTATATCTCTTTTTGTCTCATTTGTCAGTTCTCTTTCTCTCTCTTCCTGTCTTTCTTTGTGTCGTCCTTCCCTCTCTCTCCGTCTTCTCTGTCCTCTCCTCTCCCTCCTCTCAACTAATAGATTTTTGTCTGGTCCGCCTCCTTTTCCCGACTTTATCTCCGCCTCACCTCCACCTTGTATCCCTCCTCTCAACTAACAATCTCGTTCTGTTTGCCTTCGTTGGCCTCTCTTTTCTCTTTCTCTTCCTCGGCTTTCGATCTCCTCTCCTTGTTGTGTTTCGCCATCTCTTTCTCCTTCTCATGCTCGGCTTTTGTCTTTCGTTGCCTTTTCGCTGTCCACGCCGTAGCGACTTGATCTTCTTTTTTCCCCTTGTCGACCTCATCTTTTTGCTCTACTCCAGGCATTGTTTCTCCTCGCCTTTTCCTCGCTCCTCATATAGTGTTGCAGTCGTCTTCAGTGGTGGCATGGTCTGGCTTGTAGAGTTGGCGATTAAATTTGGATTTTTTTTGGTGGTGACTAGGGTTTCTAGGGCAGCGACTAGGGTTTCTAGGGTTGCGACTATCCAACTAGGGCTTCTAGGTGGCAACTATGGTTTCTTGGAACTGGCTGATGTCATTTTAGTTTTTTGCATTTTGGTCCCTATTTTAAAAAAAAATATTTGAAAGTTTTAAAATCAGTTGAAATTTAAAACCAATCCCTATTTTTGTCTAAAATTTCTAAAAAATGTTTATTTAGGTATAATTTAAATTTTTTGTTTTCGAAAAAATTCTTTAAATTTTTGAAGGTTTATTTGAAGTTTAAATAAGGTTGTTTTTTAGTTTTTTAAGTGATAAGGTATTTATTTAAGTTTTTGAAATTTTTTAAAAGGTTTTTAAAAAGCTTATGTAGAGTTGATTTAAGGTTGTTTTTTATTTTTCTTTTTTGTTAAGGTTTATATAGATGTTTTAAGAGTTTTGAAAAAGGTTTCTTAAAAAAGTTTATTTAAGGTTTATTTAGGGTTTTTTTATTTTTTTGAAAAGCTTAATTAAGTTTTTAAAAGGTTTTCAAAATTTTAGATGTTTTAGGAGTTTTGAAAAAGGTTATTTCTAAAAAAATTTATCTAAGGTTTATTTAGGGTTGTTAATTAGTTTCTAAAAAATTTATCAAGTTTTTGAAAGGTTTTTAAACGGTTTATTTCAAGTTGATTTTAAGTTTTGTTTAAAAATGTTAAGATTTTTAAAAGATTTAAGTGAAACAAAAAGTAATCTGACAAAAAAAAGTGAAAAAGGATTAAAATTAAGAAGACCAACACAGTAGAGGGACTAAAATTACAAAAAAGATGAATGTAAGTATATGATGTAAGAAAAATAGGTATCTCGAAAATAGGTATCTCGGTATGAAATGAGAAAAATGACTATATAGAGTGAGATAAAAAATAGTTGATCCTCCTGTTTGTAATTAATTTCTTAAACTGACATTATTTTGTAATTAGGCTTATCATATATCCATCTAAACTAATTAAATAAACTTGAGTGACAGAATTTAAAACACAGTCTATTTAACATATATTCATAGCTTTTCATTTTATTTTTTTTACAAATTTTCAATATTTATTTTTGATAAAAAAAAAGGTATAACACTTAATACTTTAAATACATTTTAATTATTTATGATAATAATAAAATTGACTAGAGGATGCGACTAATTAAGAAAGTGAAAGAAAAAAAAAATAGATGATAAGAGGTAATAAGGGTAAGAGATTATAGTGTGCAAGGATGATAGGCTTTTTGTCTTTTTAAAAAAAAAATTGGAAAATGAATTTTGAACCACTAAGTTGATTTTGCTAATTATAGTGAACAATTTTTCTAAATAAGATTTGGCTAATTGTAGCGAACTATTTTGATAATTGAAGTATAGTAATTAATTTCTATTCCGTCCCACTAATTAATAGGCCATGTATATATCATCTTCAAAGTTTTTTTTCTGGATCATTTTAAAGTTATTACAAGCACATTTGGTAATTGTTGGCATCACATGCAACAAATCATAATCGAACAAATCGAAAAACAACAAGTGATTTGAGTTTCTAACTCCAATGTGCGCAACAGAAAGTATAAGCAGAAACGAATCTAGTTGTATGCTAATCTCGTATGCGAACCATTTTCGTCAATTTATGACGAGAATAACATAAACTAATTTCGCCTTTTATGTGTCATACAAATATTCTTACGGATGTAGGAATCACAAGCGGGTGAAGAAGACGGACTCCTTTCTCATTCCTATAGAGGCTGACAGCCTCTCCTTTCTTTTAGCGAGGAGACGTTATTTTGTATGTTGTGATATGGAGACTTAGACTCTAATTAGCGTTATGTATACGTTATTTATAGTTAACACATATAGACTTCTCTATACACTTTTATAGAGCCTAATATTGCCACTTACCCAATGAGAGCTTGACCTAATTGAGTTGGGTCTATAAGCAAGATAACCAAATCTTAACTAAATTGAGTTCGAACCAATCAACATGTCATAGACGACCATGCTTTCCTAACAGTCATCTTATAATGTATATGCATGAGTTGATTGAAAAATCAATAAATTAATAAATTTTATTAACAAATGTTGTTGAAAACTTTTCTTATTAATTCATTAATAAATTAATTTATTAATAAATTTTAATAAATTAATTTTGATGGTTATATAAAATATTTATTGTGAATTATTTAAAATTATGGGTGTGTTTAGATTGAATAGAAATGATAGATAACACTGTTGATATGCATATGAGTAGAAATAATCTATCATATACAACCAATTTCTATAATCTATCAATTCAATCTACTTAAAATAAAATATCCTATGTATGTTAGATATTGTGAGTCCAACTTATTAAACCTTAAAGAGTTGAAAGCTCGAAACCATTATGAGAAAAAGTAGACTGGAATAGAGTGTAATAAGTAGAAACTACACAAGCTGCCCCTATAACTTCCCTTCCTTCGCAAATATCCCCTTTAGTTTTACAACTTTCTAATATGCCATCTATATCAAAACAATATCTGAAATACCACAGATTTTTCTTTTTATTCTATTTTTATCTCTCTGCAATCTCTCTCTTTCTTTCTCTCCTCTGCCACTGAGACCACCTCCTTCTTCCTCCACCTCCTCCGTCACCACTGCTTTCTCTCTCTATCTCGCTTTTTGTCTCTTCAGTCTTCACATCTTTGCTAATCTCTCTCACTCTCTCTCTCTCTCTCTGGTGCTTTGCCTAGCACGACGCATCTCCTTCTCTAGATCTTAGATCACGATCTACAAAGAGAGAGAAATGGCAGTCGCGATAGAGAGAGAGTGAAGATGGCGGTGTTCCAATTGCGATGGCGATCGGCGAGGAGTGCGACGGTGACAGTTCATGCAAAGGCAAAGATGCGATGGCATCGTCGTCGCCTGAAGTGAAGATAGTGGTGGCAGAGGAGATGAGCAGTGTAGACCGGTGGCTACTCCGCTAGGGTTTTATAACCCTAGCTGCTAACAACATGTTTTCTCTGCAAAATTATTGTGCAAGTCGTTCAAGTTTATCAAAAATTATAAGACTAGTCTCCAACCCTCGAAATTTGCATAACAATCCCAAAAAATGTTATTAGTCCCAAAATTACATGTTGAACACTTGTGCATCCACAAAACTAGTTTTATATACCAGTGTACATAGTTGTAGGCATAGTGTACACTTGTATACTACTTGAAAAAAATGGACTGACAAACGAATAGAGGAAATGTTTGTACACGTTATGTTCACCTATGTACACGTGTGTAGACATTTTATGTGAAATCTATACACCTACATGAACCTTTGTACACCTATAGAATAAATAAAAAATTGATAATTTAGTGAAAATTTAATTATTTTTTGCTATTTTTTTAAAAAAACCATTTTTATACTTGTTCAAGTTTGTCCACATTATGTATACCAACTGTACACACTCTACTAAAAATTCTTTTTTGGCGATATTTTCTAAAATTTTTTAGCAAAAGTCAATTTTTAGCGATTTTTTCTCCGGTATTTCACAAAAAATCAGAAGATGGCATTTTAGATATTTTTATGAGATGGCATACCAGATAGTAGTAAAAAATGGGGCGAGATATTATTAGACGCTGCTTTATATAAAAGTGTAATTTACTTGCATAATATGTTGAGCCCACTTTATTAATGTGTCATACGCATTCCAGCAAGAATGGATTGAATCATTGTGGATACCCTAACAAACTAAAAGCTGTCAGTAATTATTTCTGCATGAAATTATACGTCATTTTTACCTTGCAAAAGTTTATGTTGAATTTTTTTAGTTTGAAGAATATTCTTATATTGATATTTGTTGAACCTTGTGTTATTTAGGTTAATCCAAGTGAACCTCCTTCCTTGACGTGGCAACGACAATTGAACTACACTGGAAATGTCCCCTTGGCATTCAATCTCTCTCTTCGAGAAATTGCGCATATGGTAGGTCTTCCTTCTTTTTCCTTTTTGTAAAAACAACTTGTCAAGAACTTATATTTTACAGTAAATTGTGAATAAATTATAATGATTGATTTTTAGCTTATTATTGATAGAGCCAAGCTACTAGAAGTCAAAAAGTTTTTTATAAATAAGCAAAGAGATATTAATAAGCTTATAACTTATTGGTACTAGAGTCGATTACAGTAATAAGGAGTCGCAGTTTTGATTATTGGGAACAAATAAAATGACATATCCAAAAAGAATAAGCAAAGGAACATGAGAAAAATATATATAAGCTTGAAGGATAAATAATAAGATCTGAAAATATTTGTTCTTGTTATGATATTAATGATAATATGAAATGATCATCTTATAATTAACTTGTTTAGTTTCTCCTACAAAGCTTCCAACAGGTATACGTTTATGGCGGCACACAAAGGAAGAAGCAGCAAAAGGAAGAGTAATATATCTTTTGCCCACATTTCTTTCATAATGTGTATGTGTTTCGCAAACTTCACGTCCATATTTAACAAGAATGTTATTTATAGGCATCAATATTTGATATATTCGGAAAGCACGTTATTACAGGCGATCATGGAATTCCTTTAGGTGGCATTGGGTAAGGGTTTTTTTTTAACCTGTATAATCCTCAATTTCTTTTCTCTGAATTTTTTTTCGTTTTTAACTAAAATTTGACTTTACAGTTAGCTATGTAAATTTCTATATTTAATGAAAGACCTCTCACAATTAGACTAATTCAGTTAGTCTGATCTAATTCAAAGGTGGTAATAATCATCGCTGACCCAATTAAGTTGCCCAAAACGAGTTGATTCTTATAAAAAAAAAGAAAAAAAGAATCGAAAGACAATCTAGTTGTATATAATTAATGGTTTTTTTAAAACCTTCATTAATTAAATACCAAGAATAACAAAAGAAATATATCATCATTTCATAACTAACTTGTTTAAGTATATTTTAGTTCAGGAAGCATTGGAAGAAGCTATAAAGGAGAGTTTCAACACTTTAAATTGTTTCCTTTAGCATGTGAAGAAAGCCCAATTTTTGCAAATCAATTTTCTGTAAGTCACTTTCTTCTCTTTAGATTATGTCCAAAAGTTTCATTTTAGATACAATTGATCACGAAAATTAGGACTTATTTATTATATGATTCAGATTTTTGTTTCTCGGCCAAATGGTCAAAATTTTTCTAGTGTTCTTTGCTCGAGGAAGCCAGAGAATCCCAAGTAAGAAATCGTAACATTCATATTTCTTATTTTTACTTTATTGAAGTCACTAAAGCTTATGACTTTTTAAGGCAAAAAATTATAAAAATATTGATTAAAAGTCTTGATTGTATAGGGAAAGTAATGGCTATGGGATTAAGTCTTGGGATTGGAATCTGAATGGGGATAAGTCTACATACCATGCTTTGTTTCCGAGGGCTTGGACAGTCTATGACGGTATAAGTTTCAATTCAAAAAGAAAATTCAAATTTAGTACGATTATAAAGTCATTTTATTTCATTTGCTGCCACCAGAAATCGAACTAACGATCCTTTGTTGCAAATTAATTCCAATGCTATGAGCTACAAGCCTATGTTGATTACTAAGATCTTATCTAATTAAACTTTAATAAAGCAGGTGAACCAGATCCAGAGCTAAGAATTATTTGTCGTCAAATTTCACCTTTCATTCCTCATAATTACAAGGAAAGCAGTTTCCCGGTCACTGTGTTCACATTCACAGTAAGTAAGAGCTTTGTGAATAAGTCATCTTCCACATTTACTTGACATGTATTCTATCTTTAGGTTAACTGAGCAATTCTCGTTTCAGCTATCTAATTATGGAACGACTCCAGCAGACATCACGTTGCTTTTTACATGGGCAGTAAGTGCTTTTTTGTTTAAATATCGTTCAGTTGCTCTCACCGAAAATTGAACTCTCAACAACTTAGTAATAGAGTTGACTCTAACACCAATAAGTTACTAGTCTATTAGTACGTGGGCAGTAAGTTGATTATTATTTATAGTACTCTATAATCATATAACTCCTGCGTTTTACATGAATTTAAGTGGTAACTAATTTTTAGAGTGAAGTGTTTTGTACGAACATTCAAATGAAAATTCTTACAGAATCCTTGTTGAAATTTTCTGGTGGATCCTAATAAATTTAATTTCTTATTGTTTTGCAATGTAGAATTCAGTAGGTGGGCTCTCAGGATTTTCAGGTGGCCATTACAACTCCAGCACAATGTAAGGATTTTGTAATGAATTAAGTTTTACTGTCAA
>CAODLS011799259.1:0-12332 GCA_948243855.1 Flueggea neowawraea | reverse complement strand
TGCATTTATAGTCGTTACAGTCTAGAACCATGGATTACTCGAGTGACCATATTTGCTTACTCGAGTGATCCACCCCTTAGATCACTCGAGTGACCATTTTTGCTTACTCAAGTGAGCAGTTAAAACTGCAGCCCCTGAAACTCTTCTTTACTCGAGTGATACATTCATTTACTCGAGTAAGCCGATAACGATCATGTTTAAATGCACAAGAATCCAACTCAATTTTGTCTATTATCAAAACACAAAAGGATCTTAATGTTGATCACCCTTGATCCAACAATCCAGTTACGTAGTGGTAATATCACTCATGTATTTAATCCCATTATCTAGTTATATTATATACAAGATATATAATATTATTTGATAATATCGTCTGATCGTATGTTGTTTGCTTTGATTGCAAACGTTTTGGAAATATTTTAGAAAATATTATTTATAGTAGGTTGTATATGATATTATACACATGAGCTTGCGATATTTTTAAACTGTTTTCAAAAGGTCTTTGTGATGCATGTATGAGGCGGTCTATAGTGTCGTCCCTCACTGAGATTTATCTCACCCCCTTCCTTAATATTTTTCAGGCATATTTTTGGCATCCGACGACTGTTCAGTACCCGTCCTTCAGTGAGACACTTCTTTTGGTTGTGAGTACCTTTTTGATCGAGCTTTTTATATGTTTACGGTAGAGCTCCACATCGAACTGTTGTTGGGTTTTGGGTTTCATTTTGTTGTCGGTATTGTATATTTGTGTTATATATATTACTAATTTATTTATACGTTTTGTTTATATTTGATATGTATATATTTACATATATATATATATATATATATTACATTTTAACTTATTTTTACCTGATTTTAGTAAAGAATTAAAAAAAAAGTTGGGTAGTATGTCTGGTCTCCTGAGACTTGTGCGAGATCAGTCGGACCCTCATAGACGGTTTACTTCGTACGCCATTCACGATCAGATTTTAAGTCGTGACAATATGTTTTAAATATCATATTAAAATTGTTGTCATATATACATATTTTTTGAATCAATAGTACTATATATATTAATAATTAAAATTATATATATGTATAAGAAGGCAAAGTTTAGGAGATAAAAATTATAAGTAAATAATTAGTTGCTCAAATTAATAATTTTTATATATATATATATATATATATAAACAAACTAACTAAATATGAGCATTCCAATATTTATTTCTTCTAATGACAACATAGGGAGAAGGAGTAACTAGGGGGTGCTCTCCATATACATTCGTCAATGGTCACTTAAGACTATTTCAAGTAGTTAGTTGCGTGTTTTATCAATTGGAATCCATGAATCAATCCCTAAACCAGGGTTTAGGGAAAGATTAAAGAGGATAGAGAATGAAAGGTTGTGCATGATGGAGTCTTGCCTGCAAAGCTTTCTGTTGAACATCGACAGAATCTGATTGACCATTAGCAAGACATTCAGTTATGGCTTTCAGAAGCAGGACTGCTGACATGGTTCACAATATTTGGATGGGGATGGTTGATTTGGTAATGAGAACAACATAGACTTTCCAAGTCTCAGAGAGATTGTTAAAAGATTGACTTAGCTATTACAACAAGACTAATTCAAATGTTCTTGCTAGATTTTCTGAACTTTAACGTATTTTTCTGTTATATTTTCTTTCTTTGACCTTTTCATTTTTGTTCCAGTTGTTAGTTGCTAATTTTTAGGAGTTTATTGATTATGTAAATATGCTCTAGTTAGTTGTTGATTTCTCTAATGATTAATTATTTTCCTGCTGTATTTAAACACATCTCCAGTTAATAAATTTGTAGACTTTGCAACACATTTTTCTGTTGTTCTTGCCTTGTATTTTTTGCTGCTTTCGTTCTTCAATCACAAGTGTACTCCAAAAGGTCTTAACAGAGATACTAGATAAAAACTGTTGATGATGAATAGAAAGGATCTCAGATGCTGTGCTAGGAAGACGAGTTCTGATTATTTTTGATGGTGCAGATGAATTAAACCATTTCAGAGCGACAATTTCGATAAAGCATTGGCTTCTACAAGGAAGTAAAATCATTGTCACGACAAATAACAAGCAGGTTTTTGAGGCTCAAAACACAAGCGCCAAGTTTGTCGTGGAGACTCTCAATGAGAAGCCTAAGTTATTCAGCTGGCATGTGTTCGGACAAACACATCCAAGCGAGAGCATGATTGATTGGTCTAAGAGGGTTGCTAAATACTGTCGCGGACTTCCATTGGCTATTGAAGTTCTTGCTTCGGCTTTATTTGAAGAAAACATGGAAAACTGTGCTGCGTAGATTAGAAACAACTGATCCTATGGGTAAGATTGAACAGGTTTTCAGAATACTATGAGTCTATTGAACTTGATGGTTTGAGAAACTTACTCCTCAACATTGCTCGTTACTTTGTTGGAGAGGAAGTGCATATGCTGCAGAAAAGTTTATGAGTATCTCAAGCGGTAGAGACAGTAAGTTAATTGATTTCAATTCTGGGATGAATATCTTTCTAACAGATGCCTTCTTACCAATGAAAAGGGTGAAATTTTTAATGGTGCACCAATTGCTTGGCAAGATGGCGATACACATGAATTAATCGCCAAAAGCCAGGTTAAGGTCGAAGAATGTTATTCGTATATATCGGGTGATCTGATTTCTTTCTTTCTGTAAATGTCTTTGAAGATAGAGTTAATTAACGGATATGGGTTATCCGGTTGTTGTTCAGGGGCAAAGTGCCCAGCCGATCAAGATATGGCATATTTTCCAGATTCACAATCTCATTATCAGACAAATCAGTGTTTCGAAATGATTTGTAAACAAGACAATATGCAACGGTGCAACAAAATTTGTAGTAAAATTGTAGTGCTTTAGACTGAATATATATCTGTGAGTACTGTAAATACTGAGACAATTTCTCAAATAGTACGCGTTCATACCCTCTTGAGGGAGAGGTTCATGTTCACCTCGACATTGCTCGTATCTAGATGACACCATTTAAAAAGAAGGCCACATATCAAATGGTAAGCTGCTTTCGTGCGGTCCAAGACATGGCCTGTGCATTCTTGGAGAAGTTCGATAAATTGACATAATGGCAGGGATTTTTTAGCAGTTGAATTTTGATACGTTCAGGACATGCTATGCTCGTGACCTACACTGCTTTTCCGCCAAATTCCATCGTTCGGGCCTCGAAAATCATTTTCGTTATTTTTGGAAAGTATTACAGACACTGACCACCAATAACAGGAGCTCCATTTCTAAGCCGTTTTCTTCCATGTTGGTTGAATTCTGTAAAGAGCTTTCTCCACTTGAGTTGCACGAAAGCTGCCAACAAGTCAAGCGTAAGCACCTGCTGGATTTGCTATACCAACTCATTTTGCTTAAAGGGCTAGCGGAAAAGGACGCAATGCAGGAATATTCAATTCCTATGATGCCTGTAATGAGTGAAACTCTGGCTTCCTCCGTCCATGAGCTGTGGAATGAAGTGAAAGATTCAGACTCTGCGGAAGTAAAAGCCGTGCAAAGCCTGCAGCTTTCATTCTCCGCTGGTTGGTATTCTTGGAATCTATACATATCTAAAGAAATCTGTAGCAGAAGCCACCGGCTTTGGTTCCTGCAGCAACGGATCTAATTAGAGTTGGAGTGAAATTCAGGATCACGGCGGATGGTATCAGAAGCATTAGCCTTAGCCTCCCCTAGGAGGACAAAATTCTTAGCCTTGCCCTTCCAGTATTTGCTTGGAATCCAACATGTGAGGTGACATTGAAATACCTTGTTGCCTATGAATCGATTGCAAAATCGACATCCTTGGTACTTTCAACAAACATAGAGTTGATGAATGGAATTGTCCGAAAGACAGAGGACGTAGAATGGCTCAGGCAGGAAAACATAAAAATTGCAGGGGATGCAGACACAGAGGAGGGTTGAGTGGGACGGTCTCAGGAATATAATAGCCAAACGAATCAAAAGACACAGCAGAAAGCAGAACGACGACGCTGACAGAAGCCGTTACTAAACGCAGTGAATACGACATTGTATCAGAAAGCACAGAAGTATAATCATTGTAGTTAGTTATAGAGCATGCTGAGTCAGCGTATTCGGTTATAGTTGTTCCTTGCCTTGCAAGTCCATGTTGTCTATGTAAACAAAGATTTAACACTGAGATTAATTAATGAAAAACAGATTTCACAAATCAGAGTTTTATCAGGTAAGTCGGCGAATTCAAAAGGGAAAACTTTTCTAGATGACACCATTAAAGCCATTAACGAGCATTACAACAGTAATTGCCAGATTAAGGTGTACAAGTCTTCAGAAAGTTTGTCAGGTTTTCTTGGAAGGTTCTTGTGGTTCTTGCTGCTATCTTGCTTTTGCTTCTGTTAGCTATTCAGACATTCTGCGAAGTTTTCAGTTGTCCTGCTCTGTTTTAACCCTCCAAATACATGCAATGAAGGCTTACATTTGGAAATGATACTTCTTTAACATCATCAGAATAATTGCTGGTCTTTAATAGAGCTAAGAGAATGCATTGATTTCGTATAGAATTAGTGGATTACATCTATGCCAGAATTATATTATGCTCTGTAAATTTTAGATCGTTAGCAATAAACAGAAAGATAAGTGATAGGAAATTAGTACTTCAATTTTTCCCACTGATGATTTGATGAACGTTTAGAAAAGGAACGGATGAAGAATATTAATATTTGGTGTGCAGTTACATTAAATGTTTGAAAGCTCTAAATTGAAGGGGAAAAGTTGAGCCTCATAATAAATCTACCCACCATAGTTTGTCATTTTGTCAATTAATCAATTGATAGCCACTTTCTCAAGTGAAAAATACCATATATGACCCTTTAACAACACAGCAAAATTTTCAAGGGAAAAATACCATACATGTTATATGTCATGCTTTGGCAAGTGAATGTGAAATAAAAGAATGATAAACCCTCGTTTACATTGGCTTTTTGACAAATATCGGAACTAAATAAGTATGAATGGAAACACGAACTTAATTTCTAGTTCCTTCTGGACTAATCTTTTTCTCATTGCTCTCTATTAAAATGGTTCCACGTATTTATCTCCCCTAATCATTAGCAATTAAAATATTGATGATATAGTAATAGCATCGTTCTTAATTTACCATAATCAAGATCAGATACTGTATAATAATATGTACCTAAATTGACTTTTGACGTACCAATCCATACACAAAGTGACAGAAACATATAGGACCCGCACCACAATCACCACCAATATATATATGTTACAGAGATGAAAGTGGTAACAAAGCATAATCCATACGAAAACCAAAATTCAACCCTGAAAACTCCAATTATGGATGAGACTGAATGGGTGGTAGAAATGAGTGGCATTATGAAGGGAGAGCTTGAGAATAATGTAAGCGCGCCTGTTTGCATTTTTCAAGTTACTGACAAAATAATTGCTAACAATCCTGAAGCATACACTCCTAAACTGCTTGCATTAGGACCATACCGTCAATTCCATTCCAAGCTTTACCAATTTCAGAGGGGTAAGTTAACTGCAGCCATGCAAGCTCGCCAACAATTGAAGCTTGCTGAATTCCAGGTCCTTTTTGATGAAGTACTCCGACTCGCCCGAGACATCCGAGCTCATTACCACTAGTTTATAGGCATGAAGGATGAGACTTTGTCGTGTATAATGGCTATTGATGGTCTATTTTTGCTCGAATTGATATTTAACGCCAATCGCCTCATCAGGAATACTGATAATCCTGAATCATCCACGGAGTCATCTGCGGGGAGGAATTTATTGGATGCAACATTAAAGGAAGTGATGTTATTGGAGAACCAAGTTCCAGCGACTGTGTTGAAAGAAATCCTGATGAAGTCCGAGGACAATTCCTCCTGCCTGTATCTACAAGACAACATGGTTGAATTTTGTACTATAGTGTCTCCAATTAAGTTTGTTGGAGATTCACCACACACGGACATGGTATGGCCTATGCATTTGTTGGATTGTCTTCATCAACTGGTCTGACTCGGAAAGCAGCAGCAGTATAAAGTTCTTTTATGGAATTTGGTAGTCAGCATGACCTGAAGATTTGGTCTAATCTTTGGGGTATGTTGCCGTTAATAAATGTTGCTTTCGTAGGTGTCGCGAAGCAGATTGTGGATCTGGTTCTGTCTGTGATGGATTTTCTAGGAATTTCCATTCCCACTGATCTTTTCTCCGAGGACAAATTTCTGATCCCCACTGCCTCGCAGCTCTCTGATGTAGGAGTGAAATTCTGTCGCATACGACGTGGTGCGATCAGGAATATTGAATTCAATAAGAAGGTGGAAAAGGATGAGAAGACCAAGACACAGACAACTTCGGTTAGCTTGTTACTTCCTGTCAATAATTTCAATGTTAACTGTTCAGAAACTGTGATCAGGAACCTCCTTGTATATGAAGCTATGATCATGCCAGAATCACCAAGATTTACTTGTTACATTGAATTAATGTCCGGCCTAATTCGCAGTCTCGGATGTGGAAGTGCTTAAAAGTACCGAGCGAAGCCATATCATTCCGAAGGACACAGACTTCGCTGAGTTTGTGAAGCTTTTTAACAGTTTGCAGCAGTTTTCTGGATCTAAAGGAAATTCTGGATTAGACAACATGATTAGTCAGGTTAATGAGTACTACAACAGTACGAGGAAGGTCAGGATTCGTAAACTGGTGAAGAAGTATTTAGTCATTTCATGGAAGGTGCTGACAGTTATTGCCCTGATTTTGGTCCTGTTTCTGATGGCTATGCAGACTTTTTGAGCCATCTATAGCTGCCCTCGTGTGTTTAAGACAGAACAATAAGACCAGTTAATGATTTAAGCTTCCTCTTTTGATGTTTCTAAGTTTTCTTGGCATGAACTCGTGCCTGTTAACTTATCTTTATATGGTTTCTTTGATGTGTATGAATAAGATTTCTGTGATTTACATATATGAAGATTTTTTTGTTGTGTTTTGGATAAGATTAACAAGAACCCAAGGTCTTAAAATGTGCTTCATTTTACTCTAAAAAATTATTTGATAACTTTAAATACATACAGAAGCAACAAAAGATAGCACAATAACCTACTGAACAAGTGAATGAATTCGTTTAACCTGACAATTGCCAACTTGTTTAATTTATTTGTCAACTTGTTTGGTAATGCCGGTTTGTTGCACTCTAATTAAATTCCATGGATATTGGAACTCAAATTGTTCCTTGTTTAGTACTAATAATTTCGTTTATAAATAAACAAATTCATTGTGCACATGTTGAGAAGGATAAGGAAAATTCAAGTTGTTCCTTTTCCAGTATCAATCATTTATAAATAATCATAGTTTCTAATGTTTCTTGGAAACCAAGTCAGATTAAGCAGAAACAATTAGCAAAATATTATCATTCCAAGTCGTTCACCATAACTAGCGGCCAAAGTAACATGCATTCGATTCAAGTTGGTCCTAGTTGACCATAGTAGATCCATATCAGTCCACGGTTTTGTGTAGCCGAGAAGTAATTTCATTGACCAAAACTAAAAGATAGTAATCACTAATTAGTAAGTCTAACTGAATTGATAAAATTCCAAGTTGTGTAGAGGATGTTGACTTTGATCATTATAATAAGTAGCTTAAACTTGAGATGATTGAATCAGAAAGGTCCAACACAACTACAATCACCTGAAAAGATATGATGAATGCAAATATAGACGAGGAAGAATGGGTGATCCTCATGACTTCTGTTCTCAACAATGGTGATGAGACTGACATCAAAAATCCTGTTTGTATCTTTCAGGTACCCAAATCAATCAGAGACACCATGCCAGAGGCGTACACTCCTCAGGTCGTGGCCTTAGGGCCGTACCATCACTTTCAGCCTAAGACCTACCACATGCAGTAATGCAAGATCAGTGCCGCACTCAAGGCCGTGAGTGGTTAAAGCTCCGGAAAGTGCCAGAGATGATGAATGAAATCAAGGAAATTTCAGGCGATGTTCGTGCATCTTACCATGACAACTTGGGTATCAAGCCAGAGACATTGTCATGGATAATGTTAATTGATGGGTTGTTTTTGCTGTCATTGATTCATAAGCCAAAAAACAACCCTCAGGTGGAAGAGACTGCTCGGTCGGAGGACTTGTCAGGGGGACAACATTCCTCGGAGGCTAAATTGGAAGACGATGTGTTCCTCGAAAACCAAATGTCACCAATTGAGGTAGAAGTTTTCTCGATTTGTAAACAAGATTTATTGGAGGAAATCAACTATTTAGAGGAAAAGAGTACTGATCAATTTGAGGACTCCAGGGGAAGAAAGCACTCATTGGACACGATCCTGAAAGATGTGGTGTTGCTTGAGAACCAAATTCCAAAAATTGCATTAGAAGCTCTTTCAATGAAGGAAACTGAAGGTACTTCGCACATTGCCTATGAACTGAAGATTGCGCTTGTTGATTTCTGTACTGGCCTCTCCCCTATAGAGTTGAAAGGAAACACTTTTCACCACCTAATGGAGGATCCTCACCATGTTTTGGATGCTCTTCACCAGTTGGTTTGGTTGGGAAAGCGAACATATACGTCATCTGAAGAAGCTAACAGTGCTAGTATTCAAGATTGGGAAGTCAGTGTCTGGACCAATCTATACAATCAGTTGTCAAAGCTAAATTTCGGCATCATATCAGTGATTCTAGCCATGGTAGATTTGATTCTGATGGTTCTAAATGTTCTTGGACTTTCTATCTCTAGAGATATTTTTTTAGAAAAGGAAGTCCTGATTTCTAGCGCTTCACAGCTCTCTGGTGTCGGAGTAAAATTCTACCCTCCAGAAATTGCTGGCATAATGCATATATCACTCTATCGGGGCACTAACGAAGTTTTCCTTTCAGACCTTCCTGTCCTGAAAGCTAACATCAACAATAACTTTTCAGAAGTGGTGATGCGGAACCTTCTGGCATATGAAGCAGAGGCAATGCCAGAGTCACCAAAATTCAGTCGTTACATCGAACTAATGTCAGGGCTTATGCAAACAATGACAGATGTGGAATTGCTTAAAAAGGCTGACATTGTTCCACAGGAAACGGACAGCGCTGAGGTTGTGAAGCTCTTTGGTAGCTTGAATGAATTGGTTAGATCAAAAGGTAAGTCTGATTTAGATGAAACCATAGAAAACATTAATGCATACTATGAAAATTGCAGGAAGGTTAAGATGCGCAGACTTGCAAAGAGGTACTTGTTTGTTTCCTGGAAAGTCCTCACTGGATTTGCTTTGATCGTGGTCATGGCGCTGCTAGTTCTACAAACATTTTGCTCTATATATAGTTGTCCCAAAATATTCAAGGTCTAAAGTCTCTCTCTCTTGCTCTATATATTTAGACTGTGCAAGCAGTAGCACCAAGAAGCTGAGAGCCTTTTTTGTTTTTGAAAGAAGACCATTAAAAATATCAGGAGGGCAGCAAATTACCTCTTGTAGTTCTAGATTGAAATGGTTGATGTTCACCGATCAAAACTTGAGTACACAATGACCAAAATTTCCTTTCTACAACCCAAGAGCCAACATACAAGGAAGAAATGCAGAAAATTTGTAACGGGGGATTTAAACAAAAAAAAATCACTAGTAGTAAACTAGCATTACAGAATCAAAAAACAAGGCATTATAATATAATTATTATGTTGTTTTATTTATATGGGGGGGAGTGTGTTCGGACAACTTTGCAGAAGAAAACATACTTTCAAACAAATTTCTAGCTCAAAAAGTAGCCTTTTGTTGGCTCCTTGCCATCTGCTTGCTCAGATCAATAAATTCATCACAGCTCATGTATCAATTAAGCGCAGAAGAATATTTTACCTGCAAATGCTATATTTCTTGTGATGGACAGCCTACATTGGCCTGTCTATCCATGCTTTGATGTCAAGTTTCTCGCCTGGAAAACATTCCTTGTCGATCACATTCACAAGACTGTGATATTTGTCTGCAGTGAAAGGATTAGGGAAAAACAAAAGAAACCATTGATCAGTCCACATATGATTAACAATAATGTCGTGCAACCATAATTAAATAAACCTTAATTTGAGGAGGAAATTTAAAGTCCACAAATCTATCTAATTTAACGTATCTAACAACGATGAGGAATTGCGGGTTCGATTCCAGTGGGCAAATAAATGATTTAAATAAAAAAAACGTACCTAATTTTTTTCAATTGTTGATTTCTCCCTGAAAGAAAAAGTCCACAAATTTGAGCCATATCACATAGAAGAATCATGCCAAACTTAAAAATAAACAATTAATCTAAACTTCTCTCAAGCATTTTGTCGAACACTTGAGAAACATTCATTATATCACCGGGAAGTTTACATAGATCGCAAATTTAGCAACCAAGTGCTTATAGAGCAGCAACACCATTATATCACAATCAAAAAATTCAGCAACAAAAAAAAATGTGATACGAATTTCAACACAAGTTTCAGACATATCAAGATTATAAAAAAATGGTTGATGTTGTGCGAATATTAACCTTCCTGCATTTATCAGTATGCTCAGGTCAATAAATCCATCACAAGTTTCAAAAGGACTAGACTGCCATTATTTGGTATTGTTTTACATGAACGCAATGAAGAATAAACTATGCGCATTGGTTTGCGAAGCATGTTCATATGCATCAAAACTCAGAGGATTCCATGAATTTTGTGATTTACCATTTCCCTTCGAAGATTATGCATTTGAATTATTCAGGTCTTTCTCCCGTCAGTTAAATAAATAATAATATTACTTCCCCCCTTTAATTTGAGAAAATTAAAGTAAAAGACATATAAAGTGTGTTTGGTTTCTGTACAGTAAAAGACATATAATGCGTGTTTAATTTGCCATATTAGCATTATTCATATAGTTTGATTTACTAATTTTATATTGTGATTTTCTAAATGTCAATTTTTTTTATTTTTTAACTATGCAATTTTGTAAAGTTAGAGTTTACTTTATTATCTACTACTCAATTTATTAAAACTATAATAATATGCATCAATGAACTCTATTCTATCACGTAGGAAGTATGTATAGTCTTTACACTGTAGGAAGTATCTATATCATCTGACAAAATTATAACTATTTTTAGTTAAGAAAATAATTTTTTATTTTTATTTTCTATTTTTTATTTTATTTTTATTTTTTAAAAATTAAAAATATTTAGAAAATATGTTTGCTAATAAAAAAATTGAACAAATTTTTCATTTTTCTATTCTAATTTTCTAGAAAACAATAGAAAATTATATTTTTTCTCCCCTGAATTTGGAATCATTATAAATAGCTGATACCTGATCAGAAGATTGCACCAGAAAGCTCAAACACAATCACAATCATTTGTGCTCACAAAGATGAATACAAACATAGATGAGAAGGAATGGGTTATCCACATGAATTCCATTCTCAATAATGCTCATGAGATTGACGTCAAAAATCCTGTTTGTATATTTCAAGTACCCAAGTCAATCAGAAACACCAAGCCAGAGGCGTACACTCCTCAAGTTGTGGCCTCAGGACCAGACCATCATTTCAGGCCTAGGACATACTATATGCAGAAGTGCAAGCTCAGTGCTGCTGTCAAGGCTCGTCAGGAGTTGAAGCTCCTGGAAATCCGGCAGATGGTGAATGCAATCATGGACAAATTGCCCGATATTCGCGCATCTTACCATGGCAACTTGCGATTCCAGAAGGAGACGTTGGAGTGGATGATGCTAATTGATGGATTGTTTTTGCTGTCATTGATATACAACCTAAAAGACAACCGTCATCAGATTCATAACGCATCAGAGGAGACTGATCAGTTTGAGGATTCGAGAGGAAGGAAGTATCCGTTGAATGTGATTCTGAAAGATGTGGTGTTGCTTGAGAACCAAATTCCGAAAATTGTATTAGATGCTCTTTTGATGGAAACTCAGGGGGATTGTTCATTTAAGCGTATAGAACTCTGGTGGAAGCTGATTGATTTCTGTACAGGTCTCTCCCCAATTGAACTGCAAGGAAACAGCACTCATAATGCAATGGTGAATTCTCGTCATCAACATGTGCTGGATTTTCTTCACCAGCTGGTCTGGCTGGGAAAGGTAACTCTACCTCTACATCCATTTGACGTAAGTGACTCTTTTACGGATACCGATATCAAAGACAGTGATGTCAAAACCTGGAAAAAGCTGTACAGTCAATTATCAAATCTGAATTTCGGTTTTGTATCAATGATTTTAGCCATCGTGGATTTCATACTGAAGATTCTTGATGCTCTGGTAATTTCTATTCCGAGAGATTTCTTCGGAGAAAGAAGTCCTGATTCCCAGTGCTTCACAACT